>JAMAKC010000013.1:0-192640 GCA_023628735.1 Trichoderma sp. PF4103
TTTTACTAAATTAAAAGTGCCGTCTTGTATGTTTTTCGTCCCTATAACATACTGTGTCTTTTTTTTTTTTTTTTTTTTTTTTTTTTTTTTTTTCTTTTTTCTTTTTTTAACACCCAAGGTCACAGTTTTATTATCCCCGAACGCCCTTTGAGTCAGCTTGTAACTCCTTTCCCACACGGCAGCCGACGAGCTTTTCAAGAAAACGCTCGGATATATCCGTGATGATGCTAGTATTCAACAATTCGAGCAGTTCCCGACACAGCGCCAGCCTAGATAAGGATGTACTTCATGGCCAACGAACGATGCAGGAAGTACAGGAAGTATGGAGTATACTAGGCCATAAACGCGATCAAAAACCTCCCCGTATGTTCAGTCAACTCTGGCGTGGGCTCACGGAGAGTCCTTGAAGATCTCGCCATACCAAGCTTCCCTGTGCCACTCGTCAACCGCAAGTGTTTATCTTCGCCATAAGAGGATGCGTAGTGATCGAACCAGTTGGGATTGGCACTTCTTCGTTGGCTCATCTTCCTCAGGTATCTGCTTGCTCTCTTTCAAAGTAGGGAGCCCTGGGGATTGAAGTCTCAGCCCAAACAAACTGCCGGGGTCGGCGACCAGGGTAGTTTGAACGGTGGCCCAGCGCTGGAGAAAAGAAGTCTACGCCTCCCCAGTCGCATCCACTACGACGCATGTTCGCTGTTGGCTGCAAAGCTTCTCATACCAAAGTGCTACAAAAGCATTGTGCCGCTAGTCGATGAAACTGAACATCCAAAAGGACCTCAGGGAGGTATTCGCCCAGTGAATGGGACGCTCGCTTTGATGTCTCGCTCTCGGGTGTACGAAATGCGAGCGGATATACATACGTTAGGCTGCTTTACTGTCAGGCGTCGATCCGCATAGTAAACGATGTGGATGACCTCGTCGGTATATGCATGTAATATATGTGCCCAAGTATGCGGTGGGAGTACGAGTCGCAGTCACCTTTTCTTAGCGGTCCACAGCGGACGGCTGCAGAAGAACTACCAGTCAAAGAGGCTATATCCGAACGTGACATCGGCTCCAGATTGCAACCGTAATGGCGGAGAGTGCAATTAACCGACACAACTGTGGCTGCGTGAGGTTGGTAGCGATGGGTATGTCCCTACCTGTACGCCTCTGAAGAAACCACCCTTGCCACCCTCCCACCGCTTGGTAAGGTCGATCGTGTTTCACGTTTGGCGCTCACCAAACCGGGGATGCGACTACTCTTGTGAGAGCTTAGGTATACGAATGCGTACCCGGGGCGGAAGAGCGATCAGGCCATGTTACCTGATTACTGGATACATTGTTATTACAAGTATCACTCATGAATTCCGCCTAGAGCCTCACGCCTTTAGATGATCGGCAACGAGGCAGACAAGAAGCAGAAAGAGGCAGCGTAGCATCCAAAGTCTGCAGCTGCATGACTACCTGTAAAATCTTCATTCGCCGGTCATGTTGATGAGATACCCACGCCATTTAGGCATCTATGCTGGCAGAAACTGCTGTCCTAGATCTCAGACCCCAATAGGATCTTCACCTCATCATTGGGTATCACGGAATACCAGGGACAAAGAATTATAATCTGCAAGTCATGTACGCATGCATCGGACTTTTTTTGGCATTGTCTCGGGCGGTTAGGTGGGTGTTTGGCTATCTTGCAAGGAGTTCTCGTATGTACTAGCAAAGCTAAGGCATGAATATGGTCCAAGGCATCAATAGCAGTTGCGGATTTCCTCTAGCATTGAGTCAAGGGGGAATCCGAGCACTAATGGATGGAAGATACACCTTGACGGAGTTTTGCCCTGAATCGTACGGACCCTAGCCAGAATTCGTGCTCTTTGGTATCCTGCTAATAGTAGGTCTGCTCCCTTTGAGTGCAATGCCAAGTATCTGGTAGTTCCTAATGAGTACGATATCACACATACTTAGGAGGTAGGTAGGTAGGACTGGATTGTCGCGATGTAACTCCATCTACCCCATGGCAACTCACGTCACCGCTTTCTCGCCACGGTCCAAATGACCCGGTGTCGCCATCTGCGGTTCTTTACGGACCTCGTCGCGTTCTTGACTTCTTACTTCACTCGCCACTTCGATTTGCGGCCCTTATTGTCACTGTGATCTCGTCCTTCTGTCCCAAACTTGTCGGGCTTCCCACCTGCGCCACCACTACACAGCTTCACTATGCCAGCGGTCGAGGAGAAGCAGCCTGCCTGGGCGGGAGAGCTTGAAATACCAGAGTCGCATCAGACAGCAGGCTCAGAACTTTCGGACGCCGCGATTGATCCCACGGCCGAGAGCAGACTAGTTAGGAAGCTGGACTTGATCATTTTCCCTACCTTCTTCGTTATATATATGATGTCGTTTCTGGACCGCATCAACATCAGCAATGCGCGGATTCAGGGGATGGTCGAAGACCTTGATCTGACAGGCAATCGGTTCAACATCGCGCTGTTTGTAAGATCTGAGCGAGAAAAGCCACTCTGTGGTGTGAGGCTAACTGCGTACAGACCTATTACGTGTCTTATATTCTGTTAGAGATCCCTTCCAACGTGCTCATCAAGCGATTTCGCCCTTCTCTGTACCTCTCGAGTCTCATGTTCTGCTGGGGAATCACCAATATGTGCATGGGTTTTGTACACTCGTACAATGCGCTTATCGGTCTCCGAATCCTCCTCGGCATCTTTGAGGCTGGCGTCCTTCCTGGCATCATCTATGTCACAGCCATGTACTACAAGCGACACGAGTACCAAAAGCGCATGTCCTTCTTCTTCTGCAGCACCGTCGTCGCCGGCGCGTTTGGCGGACTCCTGGCCTACGCGATATCCAAGCTCGGGGGCCAACATGGTTTTGCTGCTTGGCGCTGGATTTTCATCATCGAAGGCGCTCTAACCTGCACATTTGCAATCATCGCCGCGTTTCTCATAATCGATTGGCCGCAACAGACCAGGTATCTCACTGCGGGGGAAAAAGAGCTGCTCCGCCGCCGTCTCGCAGCCGATGTCGATGAGTCGTGCCGGATGGACATTCTCAACAAGGCGTCATTTCGACGGATCGTATCAGACTACAAGATCTGGATCGGAGCCCTGGTCTACATGGGTGTCGGTGTACCAGGTCTGTCGGGAACGTTCTTTCTCCCTACGATTCTCCTCGAGTTCGACTGGGAAGCTCAAGAAGCGCAAGTCCGCACTATCCCCGTCTACGTGTTCGCTGGCGGCACCATGGTCATCGGTGCCTGGGCTTCTGACAGATTGAGACATCGCTTCAGCTTCTTCGTCGCTGGAACGAGCATGGTCACCATTGGCTACGGAATGCTGCTGGCTCAGGAGGGCAAGTCTCGAGACTACAAGTTTGGCGCCGTCTTCTTGGTCTTTGGAGGCGCTTACATGGTCACGCCCATGGCACTTGCATGGCTACAAAATAACCTCTCGGGGCATTGGAAGCGTTCATTCGGTGCGTCAATTCAAGTGACGGTAGGCAACATTGCTGGCATCATTGGAAGCAACATTTACCTCGTCAACGAAGCACCCACTTATGTCACCGGATACAGCGTCTCGCTGGCCATGATGTGGTTGGGAATGATCTCTGCAACAATACTCTTCCTGCTCATGTGGAGAGAGAACAAGAAGCGTGACGCTGGTGAGCGGGATGATAGACTACGCTTGCCGGAAGACGTGAAGAACAACTTGGGCGACGATTATCCCACCTTTCGCTTTACTCTTTGATACCAGTATTCGGCTGGCTTTCATGCGGGATGAGGTACACTTGGGAGTCTGAGAACAGTGAGTGGCATGAGCTTCGTACGGGGTCATCCATGGCAATACGGTTGAAACAAATGTCGGCGCCAAGCGCGGCGCCTCGAAACGTCTCTTTCGATACTCCCCCGATCCATGGCTCCACCATATGAGCGTTCAATCAAAGAGTGGGATTCAATGGTCATTCAATCAATACAGTACAGTTTTATTGCACAATGAGAATACGCGAAGTACATCAGAGCCCCATCGAAGGGTGACACCGCGCCGTAGTACTAACAGTACGTGCCTACATACCACCCTCCCCGTAGGATCGGCTCGGCTATGATGATCGGTTCGCAAACTGGTGAGTGTTTCTACATAGGATACGTGTCCCGCCTTTACAATGGCTTGATATTCCTTTCCAGGGAGAGCCAATTCAGTTTCGAACTAGTTATCAGGTGCTACCACCCGCACCAGTCAAGTCTCTAGGTATTTCTAGTCAGAACATACACCAGGTGCACGAGAGAACAAGGTTATTCTACCCACTACCTAAATATGCTCGTGAGAAATATGGAGTCTCATCCGAAGATGGCGTGAACAGCATCCCGAGCCTAGGTCTGATCCAGCTGATGATGCTACCCACACCGGGAGAGCCAAGGATCCAAGCGTCCAAAACTGGCGCAGGCAGACAGGGGTAAAGGGTGCCGCTTCACTGCAGCCACTGGACCACTGGTGCCGGGACGGTTCGGGAGTCAATGTTGCGTGCCGCTTGTATAAAACTCAAGCTCCACAGGATCGGCCATCATCCCGCATAATAACAACCGCTACTGTTGCGGAGGTGAGCTAGTGCTTGCGTGAATGTTTGCTAGCCACCACCCCTCGACGATTGCTAGAGTGGTCGGTTCGTGCAGTCGGCAATAGGAAGAAAGAGACCCCTCCTATTCCTTCGTTCTTTAACAAGGGCCGTATCACCCCATTCTCAGTAGGCATCGGGCCGCATCTTCATTGCGTTATCTACTGTCTGGTGTCTGCAGAGAGCACCCGCGTCGTAGCTACTGGTTATACGGATCCGTTATGTACTCGGCTTCTTTTGCGTTCTTTGAGGCGATATGGGAGGCAGGTGTGACACACTGCTTCGTCAACCTGGGATCAGATCACCCGGGCATGATCGAGGCTATGGTCAAGGGCCAGCGAGAGGCCAAGACAGGGTTCCCACGCATCATCACATGTCCTAGCGAGGTATCAGGCCTCTTCCCACACGGTCCAGCTTTCTGGCTGTAATGAGAGCGACTGACATGACTGTATAGATGGTGGCAATGTCCATGGCAGATGGCTACGCCCGTGTAACAGGAAAGCCGCAATGTGTCATTGTCCATGTCGACGTCGGCACGCAAGCGCTTGGTGTGGCCGTTCACAATGCGTCAAGCGGCCATGCCCCCGTCCTCATTTTCGCCGGCATGTCCCCTTTCACCCAGGAAGGCGAGCTGCGCGGCTCCCGCACTGAGTTCATCCACTGGTTGCAGGATGTTCCAGATCAAAAGGCAATTCTTGGTCAATATTGCAAATATGCGGCAGAGATCAGGACCGGCGTCAATGTCAAGCAGATGGTCAACCGAGCACTGCAATTTTCCCGAACCGCACCACAAGGCCCGGTGTATCTCTGTGCTGCTAGGGAGGTCATGGAAGCCGATATCAAGCCTTACTCTATCAAGCGAGAACAATGGGAGCCTGTTGAGCTGGGCGGCCTTTTGCCCAAGTCTGCAAGCCGGATCGCCAAGTCGTTAGCTGGCTCCGAGAGGCCCTTGATAGTGACAGGCTATTCTGGTCGCAATCACGGTATCCCAAAGATTCTCGTTGAGCTTGCAGACACAGTCAAATCCTTACGTGTGCTGGATACTGGGGCCAGCGATATGTGTTTCCCTGGCGATCATCCAGCATGGTTGGGGGTCAAACAGGGCGCTGATGATTCTATTCCTAACGCCGACGTCATCCTGGTCCTAGACTGCGATGTTCCTTGGATCCCAACACGCTCCAAGCCCAGCGCTGATGCCTTGATCTATCACATTGACGCTGACCCCCTGAAGCAGCGGATACCCCTCTTCTATATCGCATCCGAAGGTCGATTTCTAGCCGACAGCTTGACCGCAATCACACAGATTCTTGAAGATCTCAGGACAGGCGAAGCGTCTAAGATGTTAGCGACGAGAGACCAGAGTGCCGCAGAAGAAGCCCGCCGTCAATCATACGCTGCCAAGATTGAGCGTATCGCCAAGGCAGCCGAGCCGTTTGCGGATAATACCTTCGGCACAGGTCATCTGAGCAAGGTGCTGCGCTCAGTGTGCCCAGAGGATACAATATGGGCTGTCGAAGCAGTAACTAACACTGGATTCATACACGACAATCTAAGGCCAACGCTTCCAGGTTCTTGGATCAACTGTGGAGGTGGCGGACTTGGTTGGTCCGGCGGTGGTGCTTTGGGCATCAAGCTCGCTGCTGATACCGAAGGAAAAGGCCAGTTTGTGTGCCAAATTGTGGGCGACGGCACCTATCTCTTCTCCATGCCTAGCAGTGTGTATTGGATATCTAAACGATACGGGATCCCCATCCTGACAATTGTGTTGAATAACAATGGTAAGAGTCCACCTCTTGGTTTTGGCACCTCAAACCGCATCGGCTGATTAGTACAGGATGGAACGCGCCGAGAAAGTCATACATGCTGGTTCATCCGGAGGGTGTGGCGGCTGGGGCTACCAACGAAGACATGAACATATCATTTAACCCGCCACCTGATTATGCGGGTATAGCAGCCGCAGCTGGGACGGGCGATATCTTCGGACTGAAGGCGACAAAGGCTGATGAGCTCGAGGCAGTTCTGAGAGATGCAGTCGCCAAGGTGAAGGCTGGGAAGACGACTGTCGTCGATTGCAGTATCGTGACGGATTGTTGAAGCTCGGCTCACACATGTAGATCAGGACGAGCAACGTGTGAGATACGCATACGCCATTATCTCAACAATCATGATAACCTGCAGCAGCTTGAAGCTACAATACCTTTTCCAAACTGTATACTCTGTGACTAGAACCGCCCGTCAACCCCAAGCCGCACATTCGCAGAAAACGCTAGCGAGCAACGCATGACTTTGCAACGACTGTGCAGCTTGCAGGATATGGTTCGAGCATCCGGAACTTGGCGACACTTTCTGCGAAGGGATTTGGAGGGCCCTGGCTGAGGGGTATTGATGGGGTCGCGGGGAGAGATGCTATGCAACCGGCTGGACTTTATTTGAGACATAGGAAACAAGATCCATCTTTCCCAGGAAGCACGGTCGCAATCGGGCGAAGGCGTTCTTCAGCATTGACTCCTAGATACAGCCAAGTTTCGGTATTGGTGAAATTGATTCTCGTCTCAAGAGATACGCAAATCGGGGCGACAAATGAGCCATCAGGCGTGCGAACCGTAGTGAGATGATTCAGCGCAGGCAGGAATCTTATCCAACAAGTTTTACCAGCAACATAGATTGGCGAATTGCATCAACATTTGAGCCAGGCGAAATTCACCGGCATATCCGGGCACGCTTCGCAGTGGACAATCCGAAAACGCCAAGCTGTATTCTGATCAGGTTAATGAAATAGGTTGCTTTCGTGTCTCGTTCGTGCAGGTAATAAGACGTCGGAAGTTGGAAACAGAAGCGGCGCTCGGCACTCGGAGATCCCGACAACGCGCCTAAAGTGAAAAAAACTGGTCGAATAGCACATCGACGTCGGGGATCAAGCCGATCGCCAACCTCCACCTGCATTTCCGTTCCGCCCTCACTCTGTGGAATAATTGATGTTGAAGGCAACCGCTGAGAGAGCTCTGTGAGAAATCTTGCGAGAGCAAGCATTGAGAGACCCAGGAGCCCACCGCACACGATGTGCAACGACAAGCTTCACCAGTTCCTTCACGCTCTTCCAAAGTGTGAGCATCATGTTCACATTGAGGGCACCATCTCTCCAGAGCTACTGTTCAGCCTTGCCTCCAAAAACGATATCTCTCTGCCGGCGGACGACTCAGCCTTTGAGAGTCCGGCAACGCTTCAGGCTCGCTACAGCAGGTTCACTTCTCTCGATGATTTCTTACACTACTACTTCATTGGCTTCTCAGTCCTTCTCGGAGTATCAGATTTTGAGGTCCTGACGTACGACTACCTCTCTCGCGCATATTCACAAAAGGTCTACCACGCGGAGATTTTCTTCGACCCGCAAGCCCACATCTCACGAGGCGTAACGTACCAGACCATCATCTCTGGTCTGAATGCCGCGAAGCAGAGGGCCGAACGTGACTTCCCCAAGCTCAGTGTTGAGTTCATACCCTGCTTACTTCGTCATCTGCCGGTGGCTTCGGGACGTAGAATGCTCACCGAGCTGTTGGAGACTGGACACTTCTTCGATGGCACTCTTGTTGGCTTCGGAATGTCCAGCACAGAGCTGGAGAGACACCCTTCGCTCTATAAGGAGATCTATGATGCAGCACGGGCTGCAGGAGTTGCGAATCTGACCGCTCATTACGGTGAAGAAGGCCCTTCGGATTACGTCAAGGACGCCTTGTCGCTTCTCGGCTTGAGGCGCGTTGATCACGGTCAACGCTCTGCAGAGGACGAGGAACTCGTTGCACAGCTCGCGGAGACAAGCACAATGCTTACTCTGTGTCCGATCTCGAACCTCGTCCTGAAAGGCGTGGAGAGCATGCAGAAATTGCCCATACGGAAATTCCTGGGCGCAGGCGTCAAATTCAGCATTAACAGCGACGACCCTGCCTATTTTGGATGCTACATTCAAGAGAATTACTGCGCTGTTCAGGAGGCCTTTGCCCTGTCGGTTGGTGACTGGGAAAAGATTGCTCGAGGAGCCATCACCGGGAGTTGGTGTTCTCGTGTCAGACAAGAGCAGCTGTTGAAAGAGCTTGACGAGGTGCTACAGCAGCAATGGGTCTAAACCGGCAGTGGTAGCTCGTCATTTACAACGAGACACCACGACACGGCTTCGCATCGGCCAATTGGCGACTCTGCTAGTATATTCATCGGTCTAACCAGGCGCGGATGGTTGCGGTGCAGCAAGTGGCAATAAAAGGATAAAAATTGCTCATGTCGTGGCGATTTATCAGCTTGTTGGATTGTTGTAACACAGTAGAAAAAAATGCACATGGAAATGCAATGCAGCAGGCGATGGGCTCGTCATATGCGGTTCAGCAAAGGTCGTGGGATGATTCAATTCTTCTTACCCTGCAGTTTGTCATAATAAGAAAAAGAGAGGCCCTTTACAAGGTAGCCAGGACACACCGATACATAAATGCCAGTATGTTAATATGCCTCTTGACCTTTAACCATCAAAGATGTTTTGCCTGGCCCTCGAATGGGTCGAGCTGCGCAATGCATACCTACCAAGTAACAAGTGAATGAACTACACAACATTTGCTTTTTGACAACTTGAAACACATGTGAAGTCGGGCTTGGGTGAGGCAAGCCTCAAGTGCCACACTGAGAAGCACCAGCGGCTCCTCTTTATTTAGGGGGTATCAACCTGGAATTCCACACCGGTCCCCTGCGCTCCCCTGACGAGGGCACACTGTTCCAGTTGGTTTCGCCGCTTGAATCAGATGAATTGTCCAGGACGGGGTCGCTAATAGAGCCAAGACCATGGAGCAACAGTGTCGATCTGGGGGAATGTGCATTAGGTTGGCCCACGTGCAAACATGCTGCATGCTGCAGATTAGCGACCCGAGATCGTTGATCGCTATTGCAGACGTGCGTCCGCGGGAGAGACAACAGCCTTGAGAGTCGGCAACACTCTGGATGCGCTCTTTGATCATCAACTTCGTCGTGACCCGACGGGCGGTTGGTGCAGCATGTCGTGCGACATTGCAGGCGGGCTCTGGCTTCCAAGGTTCCTTGCTTCTTCCTTGGCCGGGGCAGGATGGACCGGGCATGTGTTCCAGGTTTCTCTCCACCGAGTCCGATTGTGTGGGTAACATTTGATGGGGCTATGCGTAGCTCGATGCTTCATGATCCTTCTTCGGTGAGCAGCCCTGAACCATTGGCCATCAACCGCGATGAAGAGATTGTCAAACAGGTACTGTTCGGGTTCCAAACCGAGGCAAAAAGAAACAACTTTGAAGGATGCCCACATTGGCACGTTCGCATCTTTCGGGTGGGCCGTGCAGACGCCTCTTGCGCCTCTCAATTCCTGATGTTCGAGTTTGGACCTTGCAGTGTTCTAGCAGTACCTTAGAGGATTCCATGTTAGCACAGCAGTCCGATTCGGAAAAATTCACTACTGGTTCGCCTCTGGGATACAGCCGCACTGATGCGCTGTTGCCCTTGATTCAATGCGATCTCAATGGCTGCTGCGGGCTTCATTCCTCTTCCCTTGGTTTCGGTGCCTGGAACCTGGAATCTATTACAGCGGAACAGCATCAGCAGCTTCTCGCCAACGTGGCGCTAGGCGATTTAGCGCTGCAAAAACCAAGGAATCGAGAGTTGGAAGCCGAATCGCTATTTAGGACGCTTTGCTCCGCTAAAACCCACTTTTAACCCCGGCACCATCAGTATCCGCGGCTTTTCATTGGGTGGATTTTCGGCCAACCAATCTCCGGCGAACCGGCGCACAGCCCGTACCCAGCAGCTGCTGCGCTTACCTAAGCCTCGTTCCTTGTTCTGTCTGGCTCCAGGCCTCGGTCGCGTCCGAGCTGAGTGTGTGTCTGTCTTGCAGCCAAGCCAGCGGAAAGCAAGCAACAGGGCGCTGATCGCCCTTCTTTTTTTTTTTTCGTTCTTACCTACCTTACCCATTAAACCTTACTACGACTCCATACTCGGGTCGATACATACCTTGCTGCACAGGTGTGACAATCTTGAGATAATTGCATCACCTGCTGTGTTCATCTCGAGAAGCGATAGAGCGATAGATCCAGCGTCCGACTCCTCTCATCCATCACTGCATACCATTCCCACTCCCACTGACGACAGACATCGCCTCTCAACCGGGCGGGACGGGCCTGAAGAGTAGAATCTCAGCCGTACCATACCATACAGACCTTATGCACTTCGTCATCCTTGGCGCTCTTCCACCGTCCTCCACCACCACCAGACATCGCGGGCAGCATGTTGCGTAGGCTTCGATAGAGGCGCAGTCATTCTTGAGGAGGATGTCTTGCCCCGAGCCTGAGCCCAGCCAGCCTGCATCTTCGCTTCGTCCATCGCCATTCCGCTGAAAAATGAGAGTCGCCATCCGCGAGCAGCTCGCCGCGCTTGTGCTCTTCGCCGTCCTCCTGTCCCTGGCCATCATCTCCATTCCGACATGGATCTTTGTCCACAACTTTGTCGTCGACGTCGAGTCCGACGGCCTGGCCCTGACCGCCTCGCTCAAGGCATCCGCCATTGCGTCTGAGCTGGCTCTGGCGCAGACCATCTGCCAGACCGTCGCCACGCGCATCCTGCTGCAGCAGGCCTTCATCGACTTCTACAACCAAAACTCGACCAACAAGACCGATCCCTTTGCCAATGCGCGCGCCGACCTCGAGAGCGCCATGGGCACCACCCGCGGCCTCACGGGGCTCCTGCAAGCTCGCCTCTACTCGCGGAACTCGACCGGCGGCGGCCATCGCGGCCTGCTGAGCGTCACCGGCGCCGGCGTGGGCAATGCGACCAATAACATCGAGCTGCCCTACCGGACGCCCGACGGCTCCAGGGTCAACCTCAGCGATACCGAGTACGGCTACCCGCTGTCTCTGTACCCCAACATCACGTACACCAACCTCGGATACCCGAACCCCTATGTGCCGTCAACGCCGGCCTTTGGCGCCTATGCCTTTCCCAACGTCAACCTGAGCACCGGCGGCGGCCTGGTGCTGGGTCCCCTCGTCATCAACGAAACATTCGCCCTCATCTCTCTCACCATTCCCATCCGCTCCTTTGCCATCTCAAACTTCATCCTCGGCTACATGACCTTGGTTATCTCCGCGGGCTCGCTGTCCGCCATTCAACAGTCGCCCGAGGGCCTGGGTTCGACTGGCGTCGTCCTCCTCGTTGGACCAGCCAACCCATCCAACCGCTTCAACGTTTCGCAACCGGCGAGCAACGACACGTACTCACCTACGCAGCCAGGCTTCAAAAACACCCCTGTTCGTTTCGTCATACCTCCCATCCCCGTCCCAGGGCAGCCAGACCGACACCCGTCGCGCAGCTACCAGTCCGGCAGCTATTATGGACGTCCGTTCCCGCTGCGTGACTACCCTAGCTTGACAAAGGTGTATACCCGCAAGCTCTCCCCGTTGTATAACTCCACCGTAGATCTCACCACGACAAACGAGGAGGGCGTGCCTGTTGCCGTGGCTGTCGCCCGTCCCGCAACCACCCTCGTCAACTGGGCTGTTGTTGTGGAAAAGGCCAAGAGCGAAGCGTATCAGCCCATCGACAAGCTGAGAGACATCCTCTTAGGATGTGTCTTCGGGACGGCTGGCCTCATCGCAATCCTCGTCTTTCCTTGCGCGCATCTCAGCGTCTTGTCCATCCGGCGGCTCAAGGCTGCGACGGAGAAATCCATCAATCCTCCCGGATACGAGGAGTATGACGATGCCTATGATGAAGAACATCCAAGCTCGGGCGCTACTAGTTCTAAGCGCTCCGACAAAGGCTTTTTCGCCGCTGTCAAGCGCAGGATATGGAAGGAGAAGAGGATCTTGCCCATTAGCGAAGCCGAGGCCCACAGACACGTCTTCAAGATTCCCGGCAGAGTCGAAGTTGGCAAACATTTCATCACGGACGAGTTGACGGAGCTCACGGAGACATTCAACGACATGACGGACGAGCTGCTCAAGCAGTACACGCAGCTGGAGGACAAGGTTGCAGAGAGGACGCGGGAGCTCGAGGTGAGCAAGCGAGCGGCAGAGGCTGCCAACGAGAGCAAGACGCTCTTCATCGCCAACATTTCTCACGAGCTCAAGACGCCCCTGAATGGCATCATGGGCATGTGTGCCGTTTGCATGGAGGAGGACGATATTGTGCGGATAAAGCAGTCGCTCAAAACCCTCTACAGGTCAGGTACGTGGTTCTCTTCCCTTCAGTCAAGCTCATAACCCCATGGGTCTTGAAATCACAATTTCCCTTCTCCTTTCAGCGCAAAAGGCGACAGAAGAAGATGAAGAAGAAAAAGAAGAAGAAGAGGAGGAGACATGGGGATTAGAACAGAGGAGGAAAAGGGAGGCTGTTCGTTCTTGGTGGAAATGCGACAACGTGTTCCTCTTCGACAGGTGCTGACCAGCTCTTCTAGGCGATCTGCTGCTACACCTTTTAGAGGATCTTCTCAGCTTTTCCAAGAATCAGATCGGACAACACATCAGCCTCGAGGAGCGCGAATTTCGGTTAGGCGACATCAAATCGCAAATGCTCTCGATTTTCGATAAGCAGGTGCGCGAGAGCAACATCACATTCACTGTGAGCTTCCTCAGCAGCGAAAGTATCGAGCTGAGAGGGAGCATGGATCAGGGCTTGTCGGAGAAGAGACTGCCTGCCCTGGGTCCCAACGGCATGGGACGCCTGAAAGACGTGTACGTCTGGGGTGACCAGCACAGGATTCTGCAGGTCATGATCAACCTCGTCAACAACAGTCTCAAGTTCACCCCATCCGGAGGCAAAGTAGAGCTACGAATCCGGTGCGTATGCGAGGTCGAGCGGTTGGAGACTGATGTCAGTCGGACTTCGTCTCTGTCCAAGGGCGGTTCTACAAGGGTCGGGCGGAGCCGTCACAGAGGCAGTTCTGGATCGACGCGCTCTGGCAACTCAAGGACGACGACTACCTCCGCGCCGCTCAGGAACGGCACCGGTACCGCTCTCGCAATCAATCCTCTGGATCCAAAGGCCACGCCTCACGTTCGCATCCGGGAACGCTCACCGACTCCGCCGCCAGTGAACGCGAAGCCCTACATCTTTGAGTTTGAGGTGGAAGACACGGGGCCGGGCATACCTGAGCATATGCAGGACAAGATTTTCGAGCCGTTTGTTCAAGGCGACCTTGGACTGAATAAGAAATTTGGAGGAACAGGTCTAGGCCTAAGCATCTGTTCACAACTGGCCAAGCTGATGGGCGGGTCAATCACTCTCAGGAGCGCTGTCGGCTTCGGGTCGACTTTTACGATGCAAATCCCTCTCAAATACGTCAAGGACCGCCCGCCAAGCACCGCCTCCAGCAGCACAGGATCGAGGCCAACCAGCGTCAGGTCGGTAGTTGGCGAGGGGCCGCGGAGCTCCCTGAACGGGTCGGCATCGCCGCTGCAGGACCCGAAGTCGAAGAGCAGCCCTTCTTTGATCGACAACAAGCTGCCCCGTCTCGTGGGCCTGAGCGCGCCGTTTTTTGCTGCGAAACCGAACTCCTCCGCTAGCAAAGAGGACCAGACGGCAGCCATTGACAAGGCAATGGCGAACAAGACGGGGAATGGCAAACTGCGCGTGCTGGTTGCCGACGATAACGCGACCAATGTTGAAGTGGTCAGCAGGATGCTGAAATTAGAGGACGTCTACGACGTGGCTATTGCCAAAGATGGTCAGGAAGCTTACGAGCTGGTCAAGGCCAGCATGGAGAAGAATCAGCGTTTCGACGTCATCTTCATGGACATCCAGATGCCCAACGTCGACGGGCTGCAGTCGACACGGCTGATTCGCAAAATGGGCTACGTGGCGCCCATCGTTGCGCTTACTGCCTTTTCTGAAGAAAGCAATGTGAAGGAGTGCATAGAATCAGGCATGGACGAGTTCCTGAGCAAGCCCATCAGGCGGCCGGCCCTGAAGAAGGTGCTCAAGAAATTCGTGACGATTCCAGAGGAGCCAGAGACGACGAATGGCTCGACGAAAGAAAAGGGAACAGGTTCTGATATTACAATTACGGCGAACGGGACGGCAACGGGAATAAACGGCAACGCAAACGGCAACGCAAACGGGACAGCGCACAGGAAAACAAAGGATCAAAGCATATAGACTAATATATCGTGTATTAATGTTTCATGAAATGATACCCTTTCTGCGTCGCGGCGGCCTCTTTGACTCTGGGTGATTGGAGCTGTGTACCTTGCAAACATCTGGAAGCTCCCCATTGGTTCAAGAAAGATACCCATGAAGACGAAATGGGACATACCAAGTATTATACTTACGAGATACCTGCATTGCGAAACCGACGCGATCAGAGCTAGCTTGGCTCAACGATATGATTGACACTCGCAACTCGGCCAACGTCTTTTATACTGCACCCACCGGGTTCCATCTGTGCCCTTCGCACTATTGATGCCTGCCGAACCCCCTTTGTCTGCAGATACGAAACCCCTCAAAAGTCATGACTGGAATCGGGATATCTCTCGGGACATTTCGCGTTGCACCAATTATCACAAAGGGTAACCCCCCATGAAAGTTTTGAACTGTGACCAGTGTGGGCCAATTCAGCCGGTGAGCTTCCCCGCCGGATGAATGTTGTTTGGTGGGGTGCAGGCAGTTTCCCTGGAAGTACAGAGCAGCAAATATTGCTTTGGACGGGTGGCATCATCTTATCCTCTGTTTCGTCTATATCTGCCTTCATGTAATCTTCTGATACCACTGACGTGAAGGGCAGTTTGGAAGCATTGTCACTTTGTAAGACCGACACCTTCTGAATAAGACGTTGACTCTCTCACACGTACGTAGCGTGATGTGTAAAGGAGTGGCCGCGCTATACATGTGACTGTTGTGTTACCTTGCCACCCCGTGATCATCATAAGGTCGCCCTGGCTCTGACAATGACATTGAAGTTGTTTGGCTTCACAAACCAATGGTTCGTTGTTTCCCATTCCCCGTCCTTGTCTTGCAGCTCGAAGTCGAAAGTCCTTATCAGCAAGGGGATGAATTTTGACATTTCCAAATAAGAAATGTGTCGGCCGATGCATGTCCGGGATCCCAACCCAAACTTTTTCCCCCATTAGTATGTGACCGTTCCTGGCAAAAAGTTGGTATGCTCACCGGTAGGTAGTATGCATTCATCTGAGCTAACCTGCGTCCACCCTCCTCCTCAGCCTCCAGCCATCTCTCCGGTCGAAACTCTGCAGCATTCTCTCCGAAGACATTTTTATTGTAATGCGCTGTCCATGTGTTAAGGCCAATCCACGTTCCCTCGGGGAAGAAGTGCCCGTTCAGTTCTATTCCACCCTCGGTGGCAGTTCTCCAAAGAGGGAGTCCGGTGGCGGGATGTAGGCGTAGTGCTTCTTTCATAACAGCTTGCCAATATGGCATTTCGAGGCTCTCCTTGAAGCTAAGGTGAGCCCCAGCTTCGGAAATAAGGTCGACCTCCTCTCTGACTTTCTGCATCACGTAAGGGTATCTGATGAGATAGTATAAGATGGCTGATAGACTGATGGCCGTGGTGTCGGATCCCGCGATGATGTTGGACATGCTCATCATGAAGACATGATAGTCAGTCACCTTGGACGGAGCATCCTTATTCTTGATCATAATCTTTTCCAGAAAGTCTTCGGGAGATCCATCGGTGTGTGCTGGCAAAGTCTTTTCCTCGTTCTCCGTCTGCTCGGCCTTTCTCTGTCGAATTCTTTCCTTCACATACCCTGAGAGGTATGTCCGTCCCGCAGCTCCTCCAATGCCGAAAAAATTGGTCACCGCAAATATGTATGGATGAAGAGAGGAGTATATGCCAATCAGCGTAGAATAAGTGAGGACCTTTTGCAGCGCCTGTAGCAACCCTGAAACATCCTCGCCGCGATCAAGGAAGCCGAACGGTTTGGAAAAGGTGATGTTTCCGATGACGTCGAACGCATAACATTGGAACCAGTGGCCCATGTTGATGGGCTCTCTGCTCTTTGAAAACAAGGACAAGCGATTCAGGAGGACGTCTGCGCACTCATCCACGTATCCCTCGTAGCTGACGAGACTGGACATACTGTACAGTCCTTGAAACACTCTTCTCGTCTGAGCGTGCCTTCTGATATCTTTGTCTGGAAACATGGTCCAGGCATCGGGGCTGGGATGCTTCCACCCGTCATACCAGTCCGACTTTGGCAGTTTGGAGCCGATTCCGTACACCTTGTTTACAGCATCTGGTAGATCGATGCTATACATGTTGGGAGCGAGACGCACAATCGGGCCGTATCGTCGATGAAGTTGGATGTTCTCATGTTCGAAGTGACCGAGGGCGACGCGTCTGAGATACCATAGCCGAGTGAATCGTGCGAACAGAGGGCCCGGAATGCGTCGTGTTGGTGATGTGAAGCTCGTGACGAAGGAGAAGAGGAGGCGGGCAACAACCAATATGCCACAGGCCGAAATGGCAAGTTGAAAAACCGACATGATCTTTCTCCTGGAGAATTGCCTTTGGACAACTCATACTGGAACATCGAGGCAGTTAGACGGAGGTCTCTCTACCTGCGTTTTAATACCCCCCATCTTCATCCCCAGCCCAGAAGAACCGGGGTGGCTGGAATGCCGATTTACCCCGGATTTGGTCCCACACCATGGAATCGAACAAGCACCGTGACATTGACTGATCAATAAACGGATGTTGTCGGCCCAGTGCGGGAACGAAGCAGCACCTCCATTCGGCCATTCTCGACCAGTAGCAGCCGCATTTCCATACCTACAGAAAGCAGATCTCTGCCTTGCCGTCACCACTTACCGACGCGATCGGCCATGTCAGTCGCCATGACTGCGTTCACGCCTGCAGAACGCGCAACAGTTCCGCCCCAGTCTTAGGCTTTGTGCGTCACGAGCTTCGGGTCGGCGTCGAATGATGATGGTTCAGGGCCGGTTACATTACCCATAACTCTCACGACACGGCGGCTAATCGTGCACGAGTATGCTCCGGGTAGCTTCACACAAGAATGTATGTAAGCATTGTGATATGGACGCAATAACTTCTGTACCTGCTCAACAATGTTCCTCGCTTCAATTACCCTGATCCGTTTCCGATTTCTTAGCATTCTTCTGCTCCGCAGCCTTGTCCTTCTGAGGTTGTCCGTCGAGGCTGTCACCAGCGTCGTTATCATCCTCGCCTTGGTCGTTCCATCCTGGTATCAACTCATTGTCCGCCTCACCCTCTTGTTCGGGATCCCAGCCCTTGAGCACTCTCGACGCTGCTGCGCTTCCCACAACAGGCAGTTTGTCGATGCCCAGTTTCTTCGCCGACTCCGGTATCGCATTGAGGTCCAGAGCTCCAATCTGAAGCAAAACGCTGGCTTGGTCCCAGTAGACGTGCTCGTGGTACAGTTTCCCTCCTCTCAGAGTGACGATACTGACTACGAGGATTTGAACCCGCTTTTGGGTGGGCGGTACGCCTGGCAGGATCCAGGGCATTTCTTGCGTATGCTTGAATCGAACGTGAATCTCGTCGACGATGCGGTCAGCGCCAATGGTTCGAGATACTAGAGTTAGCTTCAGCGACTTTGGATTGCCAAAATATTGGGAGTAGAATTCCTGAAGCTCGTCGGCCCCGATGCCTCCTGTCAGGGTGGGGATGTAAGTGACATGCGGGCTTTTGTGCGTCGTGTAGCTTGACATGGTTGAGTCGAGATTTCGAGTGAAGAATTTCCCTGGGCAACGATTTGAGCATGCAATTGCAACAATGGTAATCGAGTGGTGCCATGGCTCTAGAACATACCTTGCACATTTTGTTCCCAGACATGCTCCAAGTCCACCGTCTGTCCAAAGGCCCTCCTCGCGGCAGCCAGACTCCGGCTCCATGCCAAATCCGCATTTATCGCGTCATATTCGTCCAGGTCGTGCTCTGCAAACCCAGGCTGTGCCTGGTAGGTATAGCTTGGATACGCGAGTCGAAGCAAGCCGCCGGTCCCCATACCCGGCTGGATGGTCCTGCGACTTGTTCGTCGTTTGCCTTGGATGCCGACCATTTGCGACTGGACTGTGACGTCGACGTCTTCCCCACCGATTAGGTGCACGAGAGCGGATATATTGTTTGGAAAGCGACCTTTTGGGTCAGGAATTGCGGTCGGGTAATAGGCGATGAGCAATCTGATCTTGAAGTCGGGATTGTTGTCCATGACGTGGTAATGCTGAAGACACATGGCAGCAGCATCGCCATATGCTACAGTGTTTGATTTCCATCTCAGCTCTTATCCCATACGATCTTTGTTTCACATGTGTTAACCATACCTACGATACCAAACGTCTCGAATGTGGCCGTCTCATTTCCTCTCAGGCCTTTCAGCTTCTTCAGGTATTCGTCTCCCCCGTTACCCATGGGAATGTACCGGACGTCGAAGCCTTCCGCCTGCCACTCCGCGATAGTCACGGCATCGAAGTCATCGCTTTCCGCCGTGATGTACAGTCTGGGAGGCTGTCGCGGGAAGTCTTGGGAGAGAAAACTGGGATCTTTGTAATCCGAGACATTCTGCGATAGGATGCGTGCGTTCCGCCCTTCGGCTTCGGGAACAGCTGCCTTTATCAGCTTCGCAGTGTCGATACTCATTTTGGTGGCTGTGGCAACGGAAAGCTGACAACATGAACTGAAGCCATACAGACTGCTAACGACTGCTGCAAGACTCTACAAGAAATCCCCATTGCTGTGGACAGTTGGCTGCATTAAATAAACATTGACGCAACCATTCGTAATACACAGCTCATGACGTCAGGGCTGTCGTGTACCAGTTCGACGGAAAGCAATTAAGATGAAATGGTGTTGTTCGCTTTGCTGATCATATCCCTTTAGGTGCAATCCATCCTGTCGCGGACATGTATGCGCTAAATGTGTCGGGCATCGTCAAGCCGTGGTTGTTAGTGGCCGTTATTGTGCTGTGGCTTATGCTATGTACAAGCCATGCGGAAACTCATAAGGTATTTGATGGATGAGAGAGATGAGACAAGGAATAGCTTGGATAGATGAAAGAACCCTGCTATTGTGTCTTAGTAAACAAAAACACGCATTGCCTGACTCTAGATGGATTGGATGGGACGCCCCGGAGAACCCCAATCTACAGCCATCATCACGCCAGGACAAAGACCTCTTCCTGTTCGGCCTGGTGCTCAAAAATTTCGCCGTCCATCAATCCATCGCAATAAGCCTCACCGACATACTCGTACTTCTTTTCTTCACTGTCACCATGCAGCTTCCTCAGGATGTGTGGTGTTGTTCCACCGCGGAATATCGCAACGCTGTCGCCGGCCCGCATTCTCGTTGGTCCCAGACCTACATAGCCAGCTGCTGTGCGATACAGCTTCCGACCCAAATTCTTGAGCATATTCGACGTGATAACGGCCATGTCGGGGCTCAAGCTGACATCCGCATCGAGCCCGACCCGTTCGACGCTCTCAGGGTCTGGTCGCGGCCCTACCCTCCCAAAGCGGTGCCGGTATCTGATGATTTTTGACGCATACCAGAACCTTGCCGAAGCGACACACAGACCAAACATGTCTAGGAAAACATCTCGGATAGCTTGGCCTGCGATGTTGCCGGCCAAGACTGGATTAACCGCACATGTTCGTAGGCTCTCCATCTCAGGCATTGGTTGCCAATACCAGGGAACGATTCCTATTGTTCGATAGATGCGTGTGATGTGATGGGCCGCGATATTCTCGTCTGATCTGATGAGTCGTTCTCCGAGGCTATAGATGGCGCTATGCAGAGCCTGGAGTCTTTGAATGCCAGCAGCTGCGCCAAGCCTCTGCGTGAAATGGCGATAAGAAAGGCCGGAGTCGCACAAACGCAACTGCATTCCGAGTTCGACGTCTGCGGCAGACAAAGAGAGGTCTGTGGCAACAGCCCCTCGACCCAACTCTGAGACTTCATCGAAGAACAACTTGGCTGAACGATACTCAATCTCCTCAAATACCTGTCTATCAGACTGCGTCTGATACAGCCTCCGTCCAACCTCTTGAATCTCATCCACGAAGATTCCCTTGATATGAAGTTGCGGCTCGTCTCCCCCGAGTCGGACTGGAGGTTCTGTCATTGGTCCTCCGGCGCTAGATGTTGGCTCTTCCAGGGCCACATACCCTACGGGTATCGTCAGATCCATAGCCCAGTCTGGTACCCAAGAGGGCAAGCCTTGAGTTTTCTTGGGATGCTGATTGAATAACAATATGTCGATGCGCTCTTGTAGAAGCGTCTCCGCGATCTCAGAGTATGTCTGATTGACTCTAGCGTTATAATCGACGCGAACTCTTCTCTTCACAGCGTCGTCATTGGCTGCGAGGCCTAATAAGCCGAAGACGCGGTCTTGCTCCATCGTTGCTCCGATCTTCTTGAGATGATGGTTGACGTTATACTTCAGTATAAGATCGTGCAAGCCCCGTTTTTTCATTGTTTGATGGATCGCCTTTCGTTCTTGGAAAATGCGGTTAAATCCAGCCATCTTGCCAAAGAGGGCCTCTCGCTCGCGAAGGACATGCTGGGGCATCGGTTTGTCCAAGTTGCGCGTCCAGTGCGTGTTGTATATGCTGTAGAACAACAAACTCGATCGAAAGCAGTCGAAGCAGAGAGATCTATAGCCGCACACAAATATGACGGACGGTGCCAAACAGGCCTCTTGGATAACCCACAATCGGTTGAACCAGTTTCGATCGAGAACATCGGCAAGGCCCTTCAGTGGGAAACGATTCCCGTAGCGTGCAATCAAGTCCAACAGATCATCACGGTCTTCGCGCTGTTCTTCGTCCACCGGCAAGGCCGGGTCCATTACAGCATCAAAGACCTGCATGAATTGGCTGACTCGAGGTCCCATAACTCTGCACAGCACCCCTTCTGAGCAAATATCACGGACAATCTCAAAGTACTGGTCTGATGCTCGAGTAGCCGGACCCAGCCAAACGAGTGTGCGGGCGCTCTTCGTATAGATGTCTTGCATAAGCGACACCTGGTGGCTCTTCTCGTTCTTGTTCTTTTGGTTGATGCTGATCTGGTCGATGAAGATGCGGTCCGTCACGTGTTGAGAAACCAAGTGAAAGAGCGCATTCTCCAGTGCTGGGTAGATGTACAGATTGCGGGAGTCGTCGTCTGTTTCGATGATGATTTGTCGATCGGGCTCTGGCTGCCCCGGTGGCACATTCCATGAATATGAGAGAGCATCATAACAAACGCCCGAGTCGATCTCGGTCTCCAAAAGCCTGATGCGAATGGTACCAAATATGCCTGGGACGATTGAGGGTTTCGGCTGCAAAAGCTGAACCAAGCGAAAGACTCTCTTAGCTGGAGAGAGCGGCGAGTATTCGTACGGCTCGAGCGGCTTGAAGCCAAAGAGAGACATTTTGTTCGGCGATGCGGGCAAGTATTCGACGATGTTTGGCGCAGGCTGTGTGACGGCTTGACGATGCTTCATATCAAGCAAAGGACAACCCCGCCAGTTGTCTGGCTAGCTTTTCAGCTGATGCATCTCAGCCGCAATATTGATGGTCTGGCGGCTTGGCAGAGACCAGCATGTGGAGGATGTCCGTCTTTGCAAGCGGTATCTTAGACATGCGCAGGGCATCGGTTTACGTGGATAAATTAACCTTAAATCTAAGCATTTTTTATGTCTCTTGTTTGTGTTTCAGCTCCGTCCCTTGAGTAAGCTACAGAGAGCGGCCGGTGTGGTGAGCGTACAGCCGACGCCGTTACTCAAACAGAGCAAGCGGAGGGTCGTAGGCGGCTGGTTGGTTTATTACTAGGTAGGTACCTACTTTGATGGACTGGCGATTTCGGTACTCCCGTCTTACAGAACACTCCTGGGCACCCTCGCTGCGGTCTCTCTCAACACTGCGATCTTCAGGATCATACGATGTTACATATACTACCTCACGTCATTGCTAATCAGAAGACTATCGCTACAGAATCCTTTCGCTTCGGTTGATAACTGAGAGTTCCTCATGCTCTCTCGAGCGCAATGGCCTCCCTGCGACTCACGCTCTGGGGATCAAAGTATGGTTTCTCGCCCAAGCTCACAGCCCTTGATCCAGTGCGCTCCCCAAGTCCCTCGTTGATGTAGTCCGGCGTAGCGGCGTGGTAGACGCTGCGGTTATCCCAGATAGCCAGATCGTTAACATTCTGCCATCGGTTGCGGACCTGGAGATCATGGTTCTCCACGATCAAGCGAACAAACCAGTCGAGGAAATGCTTAGACTCATCCTCTGTCAGGCCGTGGATGTATTGGACGTGATGGCCGACAGCAAAGACACTCTTCCAGCCGGTAACGGGATTGGTACGAATGACTGGGTGGATGGCCTCAAGCACATCGCCGACGTTTTCGGGGGCTCCTCGTGGAGTGGAAAACAGAGAGAACCCATTCTTATCGGCGGCCTCTTTGAAGCCAGGCTGTGCGTAGTAGGCAGTCAAGCCATCCAGGAAATTCTGCAGCGGCTTGGAGATGCGATCATAAAGCTCATACCCAGAAGCCCAGAGTGTGTCTAGCAAAGAGAGTGTTAGCTTGTTGCAGTATCTTTTGAGGTGATGTACTGTCGGGGTTGTTCACCTCCTCCCGTCTTCGGTAACTCTGTCAATCTCAACAGAGCATAGTCGCTCGGAATGGGTTCGAAAGTGATGTCCGAGTGCCACTGTCCCTTTTGGCTCTGGCGCTTGCTAGACTTGAGGTAGCGATCGGAGTAAATCTTCTTGGCCTGCTCAGACGAGATGACGCTGATTTCATCATCTGCTGTGCCGCTGCCACGGGCGCCGTTGTGGACTGGATGAATGTGAAGTCCCGAGGTCGCTGGCTTCCCACTCAGCTCTCCAAGGCGCTGGACTAGCTCCTTTTGAAGGTCATTGGTGATGTTGTCCTGCTTGCGGAAGAAAACGACGCCGCGTTGAGAGACTTGAAAGCATTGTTAGCGAGGAGTATATCTCATGAGATGCGCCAGCAAAGACGTCTGCAAGGTCATACTTGTGATGGCCAAATCTCTGAGGAGCTCATCAGAGTTGGGAGCCCTGAGCCATTCCGCAAGGTCAACGTCGGCAAACTCCCTTCCAATGACTGGAGTGACATCAAACTGTTTGAACTGGTCAAGCGCTCCGCTCAGCTTCAAAGGCTCCCGGTGTCCGGTCTCGAGGGTTGGTTGGGCCGGAGCCTTGAGGTTCGCAACCGGCTTCTTGAGGTTCTCCGTGACCTGAGCCACTGTCTCTGTAACAGATGGAGCCATCTTGCTTTCTTACTTTGATCAACTTGGTAGTATTGGCTTGGGAGGTCAGTGTTGTCTGTGGACTGTGAGGTCTAGTATCATGCTGCCACAATGCCGGGATGGGCATAGATGTGAGAATAGGCCAACATATAAATATCTCGATGGATTATACATGTTTTCGCTAATGTAACACCGGTTTTGATGATTGAATTATGCAACACTGCCTATAATTTCATCATCTCCAACCCTTGATATTGCGCGTCGCTTATCACTACTGATTGGTAAGTACGAACCATATCACACAGCTCCAGCGTCATGTGTGATAGCTCAGCTCCGGATGTCGGTCACTCAAGTGCGTGGGATTCACTCAGAATCTGCTATGGCAGTCACCTCGTTCTAACTATCGCTTTGCGGCTTATCGGCGCTCTATCATGAAGGGCATCAAGGATGGTGTCTTCCCCGCGATTGCGTGCCGAACTGCAGTTTGACGCGATTCAAGTATGCGATCACGAACGCAACATCGCGCAATCCCACGGATCATCGCGACATATCGAGCGACGGTGCGAGTGAAGAGAATTAGATTTGTCGATTCTATGAGACAGCTTCTCAATACAAGCAACATCATTGGGCGTTGCCCAGCGGAGACGATATGCGACCCGGGAATTGAGGGAGGCGCAGACCCATCCACCTTCAGTCGGTGTCCGAGCAACATCTGATTCTGTCCACATCTAGTACGGGAGACAGCATCTCTTCCATGTCCGTCTCAGCAAATAGCTCAATTCCTTCTCGCCGTAAATCAAATGTCACAGTGTATACCTCCATAGTCCGGGTGTTCTTGGCGTTTTTGTCATCTTGTAAGCGGGACTGCATACCTTAAGACTAGGTACAATGTAGTCTGAGATTTTCTCTTTGCATCAGCACCTTCAGTATCCTCCAATCTAGCATCGTTGGAGATAAGCCCTCCCAACGGCAGGCCCCGACCTCCATCCCACGATCTGCCAAACACCAACCGCCCGATTGCGTTTCCGAGTGGCGGAGGCTTTCTCTGCTGCAATGCACTTGATAGCACCCATATGCTGTTGCATATTGAGTTCTGAGAGCCGGCATGACTAACTTCCCGGACTCGTGAGTCCAACCCGTTTCTGTAATAGAAAGCACAGGCGGTCCATTGTCGACTGATGGCTTTGCCGTACATCAGATGGCCGACGGTTCGTTGATCAAAGTACGAATCTTTAACACGCGCCAACAGTCTTTCCCATTGTCAAGCCACAACTGCTACTGTTAACAAATAGCAGTGAATTTAGCATTTGTACTAAGTGCGGCTCCTGGTCATAAACACACATCGATTCGTGTCCGAACTTTGATGACCCGGCCACTCATCAACGCCAACCTCGCCGGGTGCCTGACCCGTCAAACACCGTCCGAGAACAGCGTCAAAACAAGGTCGTTATTGAGCGGTGTATCCTCCGTCCACTGACAACATGACTCCAGTAATCCAGCGTGCCTCGCTGCTTGCCAGGAAGACGGCAGCTCCAGTTATATCGTCTGGCACACCGATCCCATGCAGTGGGTGGCGCTGTCCCAGCTTGTCAGCATCATGGACTTGGGTCGTATTTGCAAAAATGGCTGTTGCGGTATCTAGTCGAAGTGGCATTAGTGACAGGTCGATCGACACACACTCGTGTTTGCCATCTACCACTTACATCCTGGACAGATAGCATTGCAGTGAATGCCATCCTGAGCATAGTCCACCGCGATCTTTCTCGTCAAATTCGTCACAGCTCCCTTGGAAGCGGCATAGCATGCTGTTGATGTTGTCAGCTCCCTTCTCTAGTAATCCACTGCCCTTGAGGCGGAAGTCTTACGAATCTCTTTACCCCCAACCAGGCCATATATGGAAGACAGGTTGATGAGCCAGCCGCGATCTCCAGAAGCGAGCTTGTCTTGAGACAGCATCTGAGCAATCACGTACTTACTGGCAAGGAAGGCCGATTTCGCGTTGACTGCCATGGTCGAGTCCCACCATTGCTCTGGTGTCTCGTGAATCCTGAGGGCCGGCTTCCCAGCTTCGATGGAGATACCAGCGTTGTTGACCAACCTAAGACATGTACACGCTTTTAGTCTTCCGTTCGAATAGAGCTCGCCGCATGAAGGGTTTCTCTTACACGTCAATGCGACCGTATTCTGCTACTGTCGTCTTTACCACTTCCTCTACCTCGAGAGCGGCACTCACATCCGCCTTGATATATACAGCTCGCCCTCCTTTCTGCCGTATCAAAGCATCGGTCTCTATTCCCCGCTCGGCCTCAATCTCAGGCCGAGCATCCGGACTCAAGTCAACGCAAGCGAGCAAGGCGCCCTCTCGTGCATATGCTAAAGAGATTGCTCGACCGAGCCCTGATGATGATCCGGTCACGATGCAGACTTTATTCAGCAGGCGTCTGGATGGGACAGCTTCCGCCATTGCAATGGAGCGACTGGGTATCTGCCGACAATGAGCTGCGGCGAACAACAGCAATGCATCTTGTCCCTCCAAGCCGGTTGGCATTCATGGACCTCTACGTCAGACACTGCAATCTCAGTGCGGTAACCGTCGGTAGATGTCATGTGAGCGCATCCGGTCGGAGGTGTTAGGTTGCATCTGGACTCGGCTTACTTTCCACGGAGAGAAAAGTCGTTAGCGCAGGGCAGTTGTGCTAATTTCTACCTTGCTATTCGTACCTATCTCTTGTGATTTGCGCCGCCTATCATCTCAGACGAATATCCATTCCGGGTCTCTATTGCTGCTCCGTCTAGCCAGCAGTTCCGTAATTCTCAAAGCATGGTGGCTTGTTGTCCATCCGAGCTCCCGCTCAATACTCGACAGCAATTCTACTACCACCTGAAGGTCATGCGAATCGGTGAATACTTGGCCCGCTACGGAAAGAGCCTGAACGGAGTGCACTCGTACGGAATCCGGGGGACTCGCCAGGCCAATGCCGCAAATCTCGCGAGCATGACGAAGAGCCTCCCGCTCGCTTTGCCGGTACGAGCCCAGACGCGCAGAGACGGACGAGCGGACAGCTGTGGACTCTTGAGGCTGGTTTGTCAACAACAAGATGCAGGCCATGTGGTAGCTCTGCATTGTTGCGGCGCATATTGGAGCTTCGTACCATATCTTCTCGAAGTTGAGAGGGCAACGATCCTCTTCAGCACCACTCGTCCGGGCACTGGGGTTGAAGCTCGCCGGTAGGGTGGAGCGCCAGTTCTGAAGCTCCCTGGTCAGGATATTCCATCTCTCGAGTAACTGCTCCTGTGTCACGCCAACAAGCGGTCGCTTGCCCGGTGGAAGAGCATAGTGCCTGGGATCTAGGGCATCTCCAGCAGCGATATGGTTTGCAATCTTGCCCAAAAGCCAAACCAGCTCGTTGCTTTTTGCATCCTCCTCCACATCGGCGGCATTGGAGATGTAAAAGGGCATTACTGATCCACGCTCGTCGGTGACAAGGCCCGCGTTCTGCCATAGGCGAACATCCTCCAGATCCAACCGTGTCTGCGTCTCACTGATGACTACTGAGGGTCAGTGCTGTCAGGCCTGCGATTTGGAGCATCGCGCGAAATCCTCACAAGAACAAAGCAGATCCTGCCTTGCTAGGCTCCAGAAGATGGGCCCAGACACCGCTGCTCTGGGAATAGCGATCGGAGAGCCCAAGATTGACTCAGAATCGAACCGAGGACTGAAAAGCGGCAGCGCACTGAGATGAGCACTCCAGGCTGTGCCTGGCGCATCCATGAGCTCATAGGTGCAAAGTATCGTGATCGAAGCAAAGAGTTCCTCTTTATTGGCATCATCAGTCTCGAATGCTCCGCGATCAATGGCGATTTTGAGATGCTTAATGGCGGAGTCATAGTGCTTGGCAGATTGATACTGCCAGTCAACATTATGCTCGGTTGTCGAAATAGCTCTGCGTCCTCCTTCTTGCCTTTCCCAAAACTGCCCGTTTGCGATGTTCTGACAGTGCCCCAAGTGTTTTGCTGCCAGGGCGCACACGGCAGATTTCAAGAGTGGCTTTGTTGAAGCCATAACTGTTACCTTGTGTGAAAAGTAGGCACCCGTATCAAAAGTATCCATCCTGCGACGCGTCAGCCATTGGGTCTATCAGAGCAGTAGTCGTGCCCTCACCATTGTCCGGGCCCTTCTTTGAAGTGTCGCAATAATCGCAAAGACAAAAGGTTGTCGTTTATGCCAGTATCTAGCCGAGGCATTGGCAGAGGCTCATCATCATGCGAAGTTGCTAGGAAGCCTTGTGAAAAGACGCTCTCATCACTCTCTGAGGCTTCGACTTTGCGGCCTTTGCGACCTTGAGGCGACCTGGTTATCTCATCCACCACCTCCTGTGCCGCCCGTTGGCCTGGCGCCTGCGGTTCGCATTGGAAGGCAGATGAAAAGTCGAATTCGTACGGGTCTTGGACGTTCACAAACTTTACTAAAGTATGGAGTAAGCTTCAACAATAAACCTTGTGTGACGAATCTCTTACAATCCTTTGGAATGTCTAGCCAAACTTGGTCGTCATCAAATGGTTCGCAACGGTTGGCCTTGTTCTTCGTTCTCCTGTTTAAACGCACGCCGCTGTCAAAGGTGCGAAAGACGGCCCTCTCAATATAGCGACAGTCGCGCGAACTCTTGATACAATTGTGACAGATCGGCTGCTCTTCATCACACTTCAGTTTTCGGTGCCGGCAAGTGATACTGCGATTCTTCATTGTTTAGACAACTGTCTCTTGAAGCGATGGCTCGCACTCACCAGCCACTGTATGAACGCATGCTACCCCGGCTCTTGAGCTTCGCAGCCTGTGTGCTCCCTCTCAGTTGGTGCTTTAGATTTGCAGAGCATTTTGAAGGCATTGGTGCCGATGAAGATTGTGACGGACGAAGACGGTGATCCTTCAAGAGGTTGGTGAGAGTATTGGGCAAGTAGGCCGAGAACTTGTTGTCCCTGAAGCTCGCCTACAGTATGGGGTTTTACTCGGCTATTCAAGTAAATATGAACACATGCCAACCCGATGATTCTGAGCTCTGATGTCTCCCCTCCGAGTTTGTAACCCATCGATGCTCTCCACCATCTCCAATCTTCTCCGCAGATGCAGACGCATCTTTTCCCACTAGTATTCATAAGCAGCCACTTATTGCAGGAAACAGCCTGCAGGTCAACCGAAAGCTCCATAGAGTGACATCAGATTCGCCCGGCCTGATTGCTAATTCTGTCGGTCGTGCTCGGCACAGTTGCCCCGTCGAGCGAGCCACAAACGAGGCAAACGTGACGAATGTGATGCGGCTCAGGTTCCAACAACTGTCTCGATGGTTCATCGCTGGATAGTATATGCAAAGGCAAGTATGGGAACTCGGGCGATTCCATGACTCCAGTGCTGAGCCAGCGAATATCGCCTTACCTTCCCATAGCAATTCTCGGATGTATCTGGAATTAGTATTACATCATGTGGAACGCCCGACTCTTGGGAGAGGCGCATCGCAAACATCGTGGAACATGACTTAGTATAAATGATCAATAGACGCACCTGAGCGCGAGCATTCACAATAGTGTCCTTTGTCCTTCTGCGCTCTTTTCTGGGTAATCATCCTTTCAGGCAAATGGGACAGCTGATCCTAGACGCACCACCGGATATGGCAGAAAACACAGATATTCTCATCATAGGTGCCGGTATATCGGGCGTTGGATTTGCTATCCAGCTGGTCAGGCAACTCGGTACTAGGAACTTCAAAGTCATTGAGAAATCCGACAACATCGGCGGAACATGGTGGACCAACTCGTATCCTGGATGTGGTTGCGACGTACGTGTTGCCCTGATCGTATGATTGTGTTTGATTCATCACGGGTACTAATGGTTAGTGTGAGGCAGGTTCCGTCTCATTTCTTCTCCTATTCGTTTGCATTGAAGCCCAATTGGTCTCGCAGATTTGCCCGCCAATCCGAGATACATCAGTATTTCACAAACGTAGCAGCCCAGTACGATATTCACAAGCATGTTAGGCTTGCATCCCTCGTTGAGAAGGCTACTTGGGATGCGGTAACCGGAATGTGGGACATCACGGTGCGCGATCTTCGTACATCCGAAGTAACGGAATATCACAGCAAGATCTTGATATCCGCGGTCGGGACACTCTCTGTTCCCAGGGAGTGCACCATTCCAGGTGCTTCAAGCTTTCATGGGAAGATATTCCACACGGCACAGTGGGACCACACTTTCAACTGGAAACACAAGGAGCTTGTTGTCGTCGGTAAGACTCATGACCCATCATGTATTGCTTGATGCACTGAGTTTAATGATCACAATCGCAGGTAATGGGTGCTCTGCGACACAGATAATCCCGGAGATCACTTCAGGTCCAGGAGCAGCCAGAATGGTGACACAATTCTGTCGACAGGCGCATTGGCTGGCTGAACGCCCAAACCCAGAGTACTCTGCCTTCTTCAAGTGGACGATGAATTGGATTCCCCTGGCCATGCGGCTATACAGAGCAAAGCTATACTGGAACCAGGAACGAGACTTTGCGGGTTACGACATAGAAACGGGTGCTGAGATCCGCAGAGGCTGGTCGACAGGTGCCGCCGAATACATCCGCACAAATGCGCCTGCGCAATATCGAGACTTTCTCGTCCCCAAAACGGAGATTGGCTGCAAGCGACGCGTCAATGACACTGGTTATCTAGCCTGTCTACACCAAAACAATGTCAACCTAATATATGACGACCCGGTGGAGGAGATTGTATCAAATGGAGTGCGGACAAGGACTGGAAAGATTGTGCATGCCGACGCAATTGTTCTTGCTCAGGGCTTCGAGACGCAACGGCCATTTGGGTCTCTGCAGATCTTCGGCGAAGGAGGCGTCAGCATCCATGATCATGTTAGTAAACCAGCTCTCAGACGATTGGCTTTCCAAACCCTGCAATAATTTCTAACTCATTCCTGCAGTGGACTCAAATGAGCGAGGGGGTACCTTCGGCATATCTGGGAACGTGCCTCTCAGGTTTCCCCAACTTCTTTATCATGATGGGCCCCAATACCCTCAGTGGCCATCTCTCTGTCATTTACACCACGGAATGCCAGATCAACTTTGCACTACGGATCATCAGACCTATTGTAACTGCAATGGGCAGAGGGACATTGGCGCTGGCAATTGATAGACCCATTTGCGACATTGTTTCTGTCAAGCGTTCAGCCGAGCAGAAAGATATTGACACGGTTCAGCGAAAGGCTGAAAAGCTGGTCTGGGCAACCGGGTGTACATCTTGGTTCATTGACGGAAGCACCAAGAGGAACTCTATCATGTTCCCAGATTGGCAGTATAAGTTTTGGCTGAGAAGCGTCTTTATCTCTTGGGACGACTTCGACTACAAAACATCCCAGCAATTCAGTGAAAGAGCTATGAGTGCGCGGAGCGGAGAAGGGGCCTATCTTGCTACTGTTATTGTTGGTATGCTCGGGTTTGGGGTTCTGTACCTCTACCATGACAGGCTTTGTACCTACGTGGAAACAGCAAGGAGCGTTGTTTGTCGGCTGGCTCAGTTGACGACATAGAACGGGTGGCGGTTCGCTTTGTCCGTCTCCCCCTTTGACATGTCTTGCTCACATGAGTACCTTTAGTTGTATTGCATCTGATCTTGTTGTAGTCCGTTTTCACAACGATATCAACGCTCCTCCATGCGATGTGTAGCGCTTGAGATACCCGAGCTGGTTCGCGAGATTATGCGGAGTGCCGCTCTCAAGCTTCGTGATATCTTGCTGCATTTATCGTGAAATCCTGCGACATGAGATGGAGCCATCATCTTTTTGGCTACCAATGTTCTAGCTGGCCCAAAGTCTGTGACGTGAGGAGCTAAGAAACAATCAACAAGATCCGATTTGCTCGCATATCGGCTTGAAGAGTGTGAAGCCGGCGACAGACAAGGACATTGGGTGGACGAGTTCATCGAATTGTTAGCGCTGTATCGAGCACTAATTGATTCTTGGACTCAAGCCACAGAAATCTAAGCCCACCAATCGGGTTGAAGGGCAATATGAGCATTGTTGTCAAATTCTCACGAGTCATTCTCGTCATTAACTGTACGGCAGGTAAAGTACTATCCGAGGCAGACACAGATGATGGGGAAGACGACCCTGGAGTATTTTCTATTGGGCCCTACTCAATTTCACCCCAATGGTTAGAGTGTGAGCGGAAGCGTGAGACAATGCACCCGTTTCAGCAACAGGCGACAACAGCGGGAATACTATGAGTATAATGATTGGTAAGTGCCTAGCGGCCATGAGACAGACGGGGGACCTGAAAGGCATTGGCAAGCCGTACAGTACACACTAGGTAGGTAATATTCAAGCCAAAGGCCTCTGATACAGGTAGCTTGAAGAAGAGAAACACATCGCTGCACATCTATTCTGGTAGTATTATGTCGTCTCCAAGTTGAGGCAACGGAAAATGCATACCCTGTATCTGCAAAGATTCAACATCCGAGGTCACAATGTGACAAATAGTCTACCCAGCGCTAGCCCGCATTGCATTTGCCGTCCCCATGTTGCCGTGATAGGAGCTGGAGAGCTGCAAATGAGCTTTATCAGGTCATTCTGCTTTGCCTCAGTGCTGGTAATGGTTATAATTACTACTACACCACGGCGGATGAACTTCTTTTCAAGATCCGGGAATTTAGAACGTACACTGAAGTCTTACGTGTCATAGGTATGCAAAGAAACGTTCCAAGCTAATCTGTCGTGAACAAATATTCTACAGATCTCGTGCTGTAGCCTGGACGCTGCATCGTTTCAAGGTCGGGCGCCAAGCCGGACACTGCAATGGCACCTATCAGATGAAATTCCGCGAACTCTGCCTGGCACGCAAGCACGCTCCAGCCAAAAGAAAGGACGGTCGAGAACTCGCGGTGAGAACCGCTTGACTGACACCCACCATCTTCGCCGACAGACACAATCGCGTACATAATCGGATGTCATGTTAAGGGAAGGTAGCTGCGCCGAGATCTGCAAGCAAGCTTATTTCTGCCCCCTGCATGCATTCAAAATACGGAAACATGTCATCGCAGTTGGCTCTTTTGAGTGTAGCGCGCTCATCTGTCAAGTAAGATTCACTCGTATAAGCAAGCCGGTCCAGCATGTGGTTCACCGGGCCAAGTTTCCCCCGCGTAACTTGGAGGCTACTACGTTACAAATACATACTCTAGGAGGCCAAGATGTGCCCTGTTCATATTCAATCTTACTCAATGGAAACTCTTGGACCTTCCTGTTTCATGCCTCGATGTAATGCTTCAGCTGGTGGAAGGCTGGGCTACTTGCACGTTAGCGTTTCAAGGGTCGAACGACAGCCGGCTGATATGGGTCGCTCGAATAACATTGGAGGGGGCGGTGATCAGGGGGATATCCGTCACTTTATCAAGACAGACTCAGGGATGTCGAGCTGGTGTTCGAAAGGATATAAAGTAGGTGATCGGTTCTCGCTCGAACAACCTGCCGGACATGGGTCAACGTAGGCTCTTTCTTGAGTGAATCCCATATTTCCAGACCAGTAATACTATAAAAGATGCGATCCAACGCAGTCCTCGGCCTCGTTACCTTTGGCGCTGTCTCCTCGGCTTTCTCTCTGCCTGCCAACCTCAAGGCCATCTACGACAACCACAGGGCAAGTGATTTGCAAATGCTTGTCCCCGTCGACCAAGTATACTGATTCCGTGTCTTCGTAGTCGGGAACATGTGCCAACAAGTTGTCCGGCACATTCAGCGGCGGCGCGGTATACTGTGGCGATCTCCCTGGTGCCATTTTCCTCAAGGGCAGCGCAGGCAACTATGACAACCTGGACATTGACTGCGATGGCGCCAATAACTCGGCTGGTGCTTGTGCCAACGATCCCACCGGCCAGAGCCAGACCGCGTTCAAGGACACCGTGAGAACGTTTGGCATCTCTGACCTCGATGCCAACATCCACCCGTATGTTGTCTTTGGCAACTCGGGCGGCAACCCGTCCTTCAACCCTCAATCTTCGGGCATGCAGCCTCTCAGCGTCATGGCTGTTGTCTGCAACAACCAGGTTGTAAGTGACAGCTATCCTTGAATGAGCTAGCAAACACAAAGTAGCACAGAGGCTGAAGCCAGTCAACCCATCAGTTCTATGGCGTCTGGGGCGATACCAACGGCGGCACCTCCACCGGCGAGGCCTCTCTCGCTCTGGGCAAACTTTGCTTCCCCAACGAGGGCCTCAGCGGCAATAACGGCCACGATCCTAAAGATGTCCTGTTCATTGGCTTTACCGGCTCCGGAGCTGTGCCCGGCAAAAACGGCGCCAACTGGACGGCCAAGAACACCAACGACTTTGAGAATAGCATCAAGGCTTTGGGAGACAGGCTCGTTGCCGGTCTCCAGGCTTGACGACCGCCAGTTTAGAGAAGGTTTGATGAGATATCGCGGGAATAAAGGGACGCCTTACGCAGCCACGGAGTATATATGCGGCTACAGTACAAAGTGCCTCAAAGTACATAGTAGAACGAAGGAGGGGGAGAGAAAGCAAAACAACGCTATCGTTCCGATCTAAACTGGCGCAAAAAAGCCTTTGGTTGCAGCATGTGACTTGAAAGAGCTGAATCGTCAAAAGGCTCGAAAAGGGCGAATCATACGCTGTCCAGCTTGCGCTCCCTTCACTGATTATATGACACCAACAGCCACGAGGCTCATCTCACCGTCCCGAAAACCTGGGGATTGTGATGACGATTGGTGCGCATGGCTGTCGTATTGGAGTGTGGATTCTTCAGCGGAGATCAGCTTCAACAAGTGACCGGTGCTGATGGTTCTCAACTCCACCGAGTCGCCCCAGTTCTTGACTCAGGCCCGCGGATACCATTGGTGCGCATAATAACCGACAAAAGCCGGAACGATCGACAGACGTGCCGATGGAGCACTTTGCTCCTCTGGAGTGGCAACCAGGGCGGTGTTCCGTGCGTGGCATTCCTTAGCCGTCTCCAGCTTTTCCCCGTGGAGGACCCCAGACTTGGAGGTTCTCTCTTTCAATTCGATCTCATCATCGGGCAACGACCGGATGGCGCCGACGAGGCGTTTAGGCGTCGCAGCTGGCGAATGGGGCTTCCTGATTCTGACGATGGAGTCCGTTTTTGGATACCGTTTCCCTCGGAAAGGATGAGCTTTTTGGTGCTGCCTAGTCCCACGCGGGATGCCGATCTTCGGATGTCCCACGATGACTTCATCCAGGTATATAGAGGATCCCCGTCTGGCATCTCGGTCCTGGGGAAGAATGACGGAGGGAGTACACTGCAGAGACTCTTGAAGATCTTCGTTCTCGGGTGCAACCGAGCATCATCATCACCATGACCGTCCTCACCTCGCCTTTTGCCAGCTATAATGTGGCCAACAAGCTGTACAAGGCCACGCTCCTCAACACCGTTTGCCTGGTGGCTGGACTGTCCATTTTCTTCTTCGGCTATGACCAGGGATTGATGGGCGGTGTCAACACGACGCGCGACTATGCGGAGCGCATGGGCTTCGGTCACTGGGACGAAGACCAGAACATTGTCGTCGTCGACAAGCCGCTGTTGCAGGGCGGTATCGTGGCCGTGTACTATCTGCCGGGAACGCTATGCGGCTGTCTGCTTGGTGGATGGCTTGGTGATCGCTATGGCCGTATCAAGACGATTGCCATTGCCTGTGCGTGGAGCATTTGCGCAGCTGCTCTGCAGGCATCAGCCATGAATGCGAACTGGATGTTTTGCGGTATGTCCATCAATCCCGAACAAACTCCAACTGGACAATGACTGACGAAGAGATGGAATAGCCCGCGTCTTGAACGGCGTCGGCACTGGAATCTTGAATGCAATCACGCCTGTGTGGGCAACTGAGACTGCTGCTCACACTTCTCGAGGACAATTCGTTTCCATCGAGTTCACCCTAAACATTCTTGGTGTTGTTGTAGCTTACTGGCTGGAATTGTATGCACTCCCTCGTTCAGAATCCCAAGCCTTGCGGAATGTCTCGCTAACATGACGGCAGTGGTACTTCTAAGTATCACGACAACACATCCTCCTTCATCTGGAGATTCCCCGTCGCTTTCCAGATCCTCCCCCTCATCCTTCTCTTCGTCATCATCTGGATCATGCCCGAATCACCCCGCTGGCTCGTCAAAGTGGGTCGTGAAGAGGAGGCTCGCTTCATCCTTGGCCGTCTCCGCGGGAATGAGGGTGAGGACGGCCTCAAGGCGGAAGCAGAGTACAACGATATCATCAACATCCACCAGCTCGAAGTGAAGACCGCTAAGCAGCAAAGCTACCTCTCTATGTTGTTCGGTATCGGCTCTGGAAAGCTGCATACCGGCCGGCGTGTTCAGCTTGTCATATGGCTTCAGATCTTGCAGGAGTGGATTGGCATTGCAGGAATAACCATCTATGGTCCTGAGATCTTCACGATTGCTGGAATCAGTGCAAAGGACAGACTCTGGGTCAGCGGCATCAACAATATCACCTACATGGTACGTTCAACCCCTCACTCCTCACCTCAACTCTCCATGACACTAACAGGAAGTCAGTTCGCCACCTTGATCTGTGTCTTCACCATCGATCGCATCGGTCGTCGCTGGACCCTGTACTGGGGAGCTGTTGGCCAGGGCATTTGCATGTTGGTCGCCGGTGGTTTGGCTCGCGCAACCATCAATGCCGAAGGCAAGGCCAGCCAGAGCCACATCGGCGGTGCTGCAACGTTCTTCGTGTTCCTCTACACTGCAATTTTCGGTGCCACGTGGCTGACGGTTCCCTGGCTGTACCCGGCTGAGATCTTCCCTCTGCAAGTCAGGGCCAAGGGCAATGCCTGGGGTGTCGTTGGCTGGTCCATCGGCAACGGCTGGTGTGTAAGTCATCTTCTCCCCTCTCGTCACATCTATACTTTGCCAGTCTAATTAGCGTCTTAGGTGCTTTTGCTTCCCACGATTTTCAAGGCACTCAACGAAAAGACACTGTACATCTTTGGCGCCGTCAATGCCCTCTCCATCGTCGTCGTATGGGCCCTGTATCCCGAGTCTAACCAGCGAACATTGGAGGAGATGGACCTCGTGTTTGCCAGTGACAGCATCTGGGCCTGGGAGGCTGAGCGAAACTTTGCCAAGCTCAAGGCTGAGAATCCTGATCTCGTTCAGGGCTCAACAAACCACGGAGTGGTAGATATTGAGCAAGTTGCCGAACCAAAGGAGTAGGCTCGTTTATACCAGTTCGACTGTTTCTTTGTACTGTCTTTCCTTCCTATTCTCGCCGTATTACCGCGGCGGGGATACAATCTCCGCCGGGGTCGAACAGCTGTTCATACCACGCTCAGATACACTGGAGGTACTGATGACCAAACGAATAATATCTCATATCTCATACCTCATCATTCATCAAGCCCCAGCCCAGTACCTATCCCAGGCATCCCGACAAACCTCACTCTGCAAACGCTTCATGAAATCGTCAAACTTGACAGGCTCTTCCCCTTCCAACCTCATCACTCCATCCTTGATTCCCTGCCATCCCTCCACCGGCAGCTTGATGTATTTATGTCTCTTGTCGCAGAAATGCATAACAGCAGGCGATCCCACCTTCTCTGGATCATGTCGAGCGTTGTAGCAAAGCTCACAAAGCAGAGTGGTGGAGCAATCAGTGCAATAATGAACGACAGAATGTCCCCACCAGGCGAATCCAGCCAGGGGATTGCAGATGCCGCCGTCGCAACTGCATACGACAAAATCTGGGTTCCCAAGATCTCCCTCATCTCTCGGTGACGATCTCTTGCCGCTCCCGATAGTGGCCATGGTTTCGTAGGGTGCCATTCCTTCAAAGGTTCCGACCCTCCTGATCGCTACTACCCCTTCCGATTCTGTGTCTTCAGTATCTTCATCGTCGCTTTCATCGTCGCTCTCATCGACTAATTCCTTTGCCCTCTCCCACAGTTCAAGCTCCTCATCCGTGACATGAGTTATTTTAGAGAACATTGCTGATATCACGATCCGTGCATAGCGCTGTATATCTTGTCCGTCCGGCAAGGCTTTGCTCAGCACCATCAATGCATGGCCAAGCTTTTCCAGGTTTTGCCCGTCGTTCCAAGAGACCTTATCGGTGAGGCCAGAAAAGCAGTCATCCAAGACACTCTGCAGTCGTTCCTGAAACTCACTTGCCTGGCCCATCTTCAAGCACATTGACGCCAGAACAATGCGACGATAGACCAGGTCTGAGCTCGTATAGATGGGCACCGATAGAGACAGCGGCCTATTCATGATGCCTTTGAGTGACTCGAGGGCCTCCAGCTTGACCTTGGGATCTCGCGAGTTGCGGAAAATCTCGAAGAGAACATCAGACGTGACATCAACGAGTCGCTGCATCATTGTCTGTGGCTCCTCGTCCGTAATAGAGTATGGGTACCCCGCTGAGGTGCTGGCAAAGATCTCATCCAGGGTCTTGCGAGCGTTCTCCAAATCTCCCTTGGCTCTGAAATAGGTCACCGCTAACTCAAGACGCAGCGGAGCACCAGAGTTGAGCCGGTCGAGGAATCGGATGGCGTCCTTGTAGGCCTCAATCAGAAAGTCGACTTCGCCCTCTCTGAATGCGAGAGAGCGAAGCTTGTCATGGCGCTCATGTCCCTGATTGCAATAGTTCCAAGCCATCCAAGTCAGCCTATCAATGGGACTCCAATTCTTCAGTGTCCGGAAGTAACCAGCGTAATCTGCCACCTTTTCGAACAGCTCTATCTCTCTCTCAAGGGCATCTCCGGAAGTTGCTCCTGTGGGATCAATTGCTTTTGCCCTGGTATAGGACTCGGCCGCGGCATCTCGCATCTTAAGCTTTCCCTCAAGTTCTGCCTTTGCTAAGAGAGCTGATCGCTTCAGTGAAGTGGGGACGTCGACTGTCTCGATATCCTTGACACACTCCGATATGACTTCGAATGCCCTATCCTTCTCCTGTAGCTTCCAGAGAACCTTGGAGTGCAGAATCGATGACTTGAACCTCTCCGTACTGTCGCTGCTGGAACGACAAAGCTCGAACGCTTTATTGCACATCGAATCAGCCGGCTTGAAATAGCCGTAGTTGAAGAAAATCTCCCCCACCGCCCGATAAGCCGTTGTATCCATCTCGATCTCATCGAAGATGCCCGGCAAGCCTAACGAACTTCTTTCTTCCCCGAGATCTTCTGTGGCTTGATTGTCGGCATTGTCGTCACTGTCAGGAGGCCCTTCGGAATCTGTAGTATCCGGTGCTGAAACCTCATCCGGAAAATTCCTCTTCGCACTATCCACGAGGAGATGGTCAAGCCCAGACTACATGGATGGTACAGTTAGACAATGCATGACCTGGAATAGACAGAAACGGGATGAAAGATGTCCGAGCTCGAAACTTACAGTGCCTAAGAGCCCATAAAGGAGCTTATACGCAAGCAACGCCTCATCAAGATTCGCCGCAGAGTAGAGACGCCTGACGTATCCCTTCACCATCCCATATCTGCATTTTCGAGGATCAGCCGCAACGTCAGCCCACCACGCAGCTGCATCCGAGCTCAAGAGAGATGCAATCTCAGGCACCTGGAGAGACTCTGCCCAGATAGCCACCCTGTCATTCAGCACACTCTTGAGGCCCCTATTATAGGTCATACCGGTGCGACTGAGTGTTTCTGCGAAGTCGGTATGCGAAAGTGCCATGGCCAGCCCTTCCATGACCTCTGCTTTCTCTTGGATCGTATAGTCCTCCCACACGAGCTGGGAGGAGTGCGAGATCAGGCGATAGGCTGCGTACAGCCTCAAGCCGTCGTTGATCTTGTGGCCGGGTCCCAGAGGCTCTGGCTTGACCAGATCAACACAGGCCAAGAATATCTGACGATGTGCCTCTGAGGTCTTCAAATGCCATTGAGAATTGCTGTTGACGGCATCCCTGAAAAACGCCCGCATCGACCTCTCCTTGAACTTGACGGGTAGAGCACCGTCGTTGTACATCTTATCTTGATTGTCGGATGCGGTCTCCTCCTTCTCAAGATCCTCGATTGAGCCAGTAGAGGTGTCTCTGTGGGCTATTTCTCTCGACTGAGCATCAAAGGCAGGATCTCCCACCTGGAGAAACTTTGAGGCAACTTCGGGAATCTCTTCGAGGTCAAAGTTATCATCCCTGGAGAGATACACCAGAAGCGAAGTTACTTCATCGAGGCTCAGAACACGATATGCAAAGGCAATCCAATGGAGCAGCTTAGAGGCGATTTGCTGGCGAGCAACAGGCATTCGGCGCTGGCATTCGTCCAGCATGATTTCGTATACGCCGTGCAATGTCTCTGGCATTGGACGCGAAAGTATTTGAAGAGCAGCTCCCTCACGGCCGAGTGCGTTGAGCCTCTCCAAAGTGTGTTCAGCATACAGCAAGTCTAGCGGTTTTCTGGTTAAAATCTTCCTCCTTGCTTATCTCTGAACTGACGCTTCGAAACTTACTCGGTGATACTTCTTCCACCCTTTCCGCAATTCTCTGCTGAACGTAACGCGAGAATTTCTTCAAGCACCTTAGATCGTTGATCCGATGCCACACGAGGCTCTTGAAGTCCTGAAGTTGCTTTTCCTTCGTGACCTCAATGGTGCTAACCTCGAACTTTTCCGTCAGTTGTTGCAAAAGTTCCGGGCGAGTCGTAACGACGATCGTCATTCTAAACCTTTCTTCTCTAGCAATCCTGACAAACTCGAGGAACTCAGAAAAGTCGAACATCTCGTCCAGGCCGTCGAAAAGGAGGAAAAGACGATTCGGGGAGTCCTTGCTGAACGCTGGACCGAGTATCTTGAGCAGCAGGTCCCGCCAAACAAAGACATCATAGGAAACTTCGTCGCGGACCATCTCTGCGTTGATCCTTTCGCAAAGAGGCACGCTCTGGTCAACAACTTGAGTGATGGTGTTGATCAGGCCGCTCTTGAACCAGCTAAGGTCTTTCTGCTGTTCTCGATAGTAGAACTGGGTTACGCAGGTGCGCTGGGTCGTGTCCTCCTTGGCAATGCTGTAGAGTCTGTCGTACACCGACGCCGCCAGGTGACTCTTGCCAGTCCCAGGAAGTCCCGACAGCGCAAGAAGCGGCTTCAAGGCAGTGGTGTCTTTGTCTTGCTTGATCCATGCCTCCCACTCAGGCTGAGAAAAGACCCAAGTGCAAGTGTCGGGGATTAGCGTCTCCTTCAGGACCTGATACTCATGGCCCTCTCCCTCAATATCTGGCATTCTGTTTCGAACCTGGTTTGCAGAAGCTGGTTTTCCTGCGTCTTGATTGGATGGCTTCCCCTTGTGGTCATGTTTCGCATTCTGCTCAGTAAATGCCTTGAGGAGCTTGGCAACGTCGCTGCGAATACTTCCAGTATCTTGGCTAATGTTGAACATGACCTCCTTCTGCTCCTCCAGCATTTGTGTGTGTGCCGTCTGGTTGATTTGCAGCTCAGCACTCATTTTCTTGAGCTCCTCGCTGTTGCCGAGGATGGCAAACTCTGTAGCATTTTGTAGCCGGGCGAGGTCTTTGTCCATCTTCTTTCGGGCACCACCCAGGTCGCTGTCTTCGCCCTCGATCAGGTTGGTAATCCATTTCTCTGCAAGTCATGTGAGTATCGTGGCACTTCAAAGTCCAAGAATGACCCGGTATGCTTACTGAAACGGCCGAGTTCTATGTATTTGTGCGCATAGCCAGTCAATGTCAGAAATGAGGTAAAGACGTCCATAAGGCACTTCTGGTACGCCTTGTGCGGTGGCAGGCGAGTCTCCAAGATGATCACGCGCTGCAGGAAGCTATTCATATCGTCGAAGAAGACGACGACGACATCATAGTCTGCTGACACTTGCCTGCAAGCCTATAGCGAGATACATCATACGATTAGTCTTCGAATTCTGACCAGGTCCGTAACCATCTTCAAGGGGCCATTACCGATAGTAGATATGTAATGGCGGTGCCAATGGCAGCCGCTGGGGGAAATGCAGGAACAGCCGCACTGATGAGCTGCTGAGTCCCCTTCTCGATATAGTCCATGTTGGCTGCGAACAGGCTGCGGAGCTTGTCCACTTTCTTGCTGTTGTGTCGGAACTTGTGGAAGGAGTCCATCTCATTCGTTCCAAAGTCGATCATGGCTTGGACATTGTTGAACTTGGGCTGCAGGTCAAACCCCACAATGCCCTTGTATTGCTTGAGAGCTTGCTTCCAGAGGTCGGCGACATCTCGATTATCGTTCTTCAGGTCTTCTGGCACAGCTATCTTCTCGCCTCCGTTGGCCCCCATAGTGTCAAAGAGGGACGTAGACTGTCTGATGGAGAGTGAAGCAAGATACGGGCAAAAATAGGATGGGGGAGCTCAGTCTTTCTTTCTCAAAAGTAGCCATAAAGCAGCTCTAAACTAGTATGATAGATTCCCGCTGGGGCCTCGTCCCTTCTTGAATCTTTTTAAACAAGGTCTTCGCATTCCCAATAGCGCTTGCTTGTCCTCTGTATAGTAAACACTTTCCTTAGCCCTACATGTGGGCAAGTCCGCAGCACAACAAGTGGTGCAGTTGAGCGAGCCTATCATGTCTGTTGGCGACATCCCCTCGTGCATGCTGCCCGCATGATTGCCGGCTGATGATGCAGCTCAGCAGCCCAGACCCCTTGTACGCCTAGCGTGCAGGCAACAGGTGCAATATAATCCTTCAGGTTGTCAGCCTTCGTGGGACGTCGTACCAGCAAATTCGACAGACAACCGAGCTGTGTTGAAGGGCTTCAAGGCCACGCCTTGCCATTCCTCGCGTCATCCATGCCAAAAGACCCCCCAAAAAGAGAGCCCCGAAGGAACAAAGAAGCTGTTGCGGATGTGTGTTCTCAACTTTGGCTCCCAGCAAGTGAGGGTTGAAAAGGTACAATGAGGCTAAGAAAATCACGAACCCCGCAGCAGAGAGATTATTAAACATGGGATGAGTAGTATCACACCAAATGCACATCAAGGCGCCGTCCCTTTCCACCTCCCAGCTCTCACTATTTTTAGGATCGAACAATCATTGGGTCGACAGATACTCCAAGGCGGAGATGCCGAAGCAGAGTAACAAGTGGAGTGAGTGTGAGATGACGGCGATCCCAAAGCGGCTCAGATATTCAGAGCCGCAAATTGTCCACCAGTCGGCGGATTTCTTTGGGAGAGCAGCACTATACAGACACGGGATTCTGTTGGGTCATATTGGCGCAATTCCCAGTCAGCCTCCAGTGCAACGTCAAGCAGGCCCTGGCTGTTCAACGTGAAGCTCATTGTCAAACAGAGTTGTCAACGTGCTAAAGGGGGGTGGCACTGGTACATGTGGGCGAAGCCAACAGCTAGGATCGACTCTAGTTCTTACGCTCTGGAGCCTGAAACCTGCTTCAACCATGGGAATGTCGCGAATCAATCGTCGTATTGCGAGCCATGTTCTATACTAGCGATGGTCTCGCATCGGTTTGACCAGGCTGTGGTTAGGTCTAGTGATTACCTCCCAACCTCTTAACATCTGCCCTCCACCACGTTGTTTGTCGAACTACCATACACACTGATGGCTTGAAGTACTGCAATTTGCCAATCAACAGGCTCTTTTCTTTGTGGCCTTACGGGCTTTCTTCATAACAGAGCAAGCGTCGCTGAGCGAGTCCCCAACCAGAGAGATGTGATGCCCTATTACCCATTTCAAGAGGCCACATCCGGACTTCGAGGGCACAACGTATAGCGAGTAAGGTACAGTATCATTACGCACGCGAATCCTATATTGACATGCACATACGCCCATTTGTCCGTACCACACACATGGTTGCCACCTTAGTTATCTCATCTTTGGATAATCTTTCCTGGCCTATGCCAGACTGGGTTTGACTCTCTTTGAAACAGCAGCCGTAGTCAGTGGATTAACCTGGGGGACACATCAGGGGTTATTGAACGGGTCAGCTGAGGTGCAGTCAGGAGACTACAAAGGCAACTGCTATATTAACCTAATGTACTACTTGATCCCAAACCTACGGTATCATTTGAGCAGCCCTCATCATACTAAAGGCCTCTTCGTAATTCTTGAGCACATCCGAGCGACTCTCGAACCCTGCAGCCCTTGCCTTGGTCAAGTCATACTGCCGGTCGAACACCGGCAAGGACGTGAGCACATCCATGAACTCCCAGCTTGTCCTCTGAACGATGCCCTGCATCAAGCCGTGATGGGTCTCGAAGCTCCGCCATTCATCGCGATGCTGCGCCATGTAAGCTGCCACACTGAAGCCGGCCGTTTCCTCCGGAGGAACGCCTTCAAGGCCGAACATGTCGCAAATTGACACCCATTTCTCAGCCCAGTTGTTCCCTCTGGTCGTAGGAGAATCTCCCACGTTGTAAATCTCGCCGTTTGATGCCCCTTCCAGGCCAGAAGCAAAAATGTGTGCTCTGGCCAATGTTATCTGTCCAATCTCGGTATAATGGCTGTTGTACGCAGCTGGAGGACCCGGATATGGAAGACTCTTCTTCTTCCCGGAGGAATCTTTCTCGCGGTATGCATAGAAGCTGAGGAAAATGCCGAGGGCCTGAACATGATTCATAGCGTTGCCGCCACCGGGCACGAAGCCAATCTACCGTCTATGCATCAGCCAAACGACATTCCCAATTCCAGCCGGAAAATTGTTACCACTAAATCTGGGCGAATCTCCGCGAAGCGCCAATTCTTCTCAGCGGAGAGCTTCTGCAGCGCATCGTGCTGAGCATAATAGAAGACTTGATCTTGGTATGGCTGTGGAATACGCGGATCTGTTTCCTTTGCGGGGACTTTTGGAAATCCCAGCTGCGGAACATGCACAAACCCGTATGACTAGGTATGTTACAAGAAATCAGTATGAAGGAACCTCTCCATTGGTAACGCGATGTGAATTACCTTGCCGCCTGTTTGCAGGGTCCAAAATCGCAATTGTTTACTGACTTGCTCGACTGCTTGGACAGCTGTTTCGAGTATGCGAACGTTGATCTCTTTGAGAATGTCAAAGCCTGCAAAGTCCGAGGCCCCCGCCGGTTGAATGTAGGCTGCGAATGGGTTAATTCTACCTTTCTCGGATGTTACTTTCATTACACAGAGTTATCCAATCATACCAGCAAAATATACGTCAGTGACGTCCTCAATGCCGTCGATATCGGCCAGTTTCGCCACGACATCGTCCACGCTCGCGGTGAGATCAACTCCGTGAGCCAGCGTGAGGCGGCTATCGTCTGGCAGGAAGGCCTTCGCTCGATCCAGTGGTCGGTTTGTGACTCCAATTACGCGCCTGAATGTTGTAGCTGTTGGATATGTGAGGGCTTCCCGTGCAATGGCCCATCCGGTGATGCCGGAAGCTCCAAACACCAAAGCGGTGCGATTCGCAATCGTAGAGACGGAAAACATCGTATGCGTCGAAGTTGGTTCTCGGATGATGTTGAGGAGACCCTCTGTTTGTGGCGTGATGCTAGTCATTCGAGAGCCTGGATGCACGCAAATATATACTTTTTTCTTCTCAATCAGACAAACCCATCCGTCGAACCGTGGCCCTTTAATCAGCCTACATATTCATATCCATCTACGCGCAGACAGGCAGTCATGATGTCCGCACGTCCATTCGGGCGGACATTATACAGCAGCCTAAGACATAGTTGATGAGATTCCCAGCCATGTCCAGTCATGACTGAAGCCTCTAGAGATTCCGTGGAAGGGCCAGCCGTCTTGACGCGAAAGACGGACTAAGCGGAGCGAAAACGACCTCAAAGCCGCAAGGTGCAGAATGGCTGATCCTGTGCTCTTCATTTAGAACCCTGGCGCATGAAGAAAGGGGCATGATTCAGCATTGGCTAGTCAGCTCGGCATCAAGACGCTCTGCTCCTAAGGTACCATCTTCTTTCTCCGCCGCTCCGCCAGACAAGTTGGAAGCGATGAGGAACTGCAGGGTCCGCTCGCAATACTCCGCACCCGTGATGCCGGGATATACCTACACCGTGGCTCAAAAAGCTTCTGAACTCTTCCCCTCATTAACAGTAATGCTGCGGAAATCGTAATTATTGCCAGATTTCCTCGGCCTTTCTGTGAATCAATCCTTGCCTCCTCCCTAGGTACGAACATGGCATGAATGCAGTTGCCTTCGGGCCTCAGCCCTCAACATGTCCAGGGTTGTCTCAAGCATGTCTTGAAAGATATCTTGACTCATATTGGCATCTTGGAGGCAATAAGGCAAAATGCCCACATCATTTGAATGCTGCTGCACATTATGTACTGAACAAATGTCCATGCTCCGCTAGGCACCCTTACCTTGAAAAGCAGCTGTTCACCTTATATAATCATTGGCCCGCCTCTCACAAACGGAAGGCGTCGGCCCGGGATACGGAGACCCGCCTAGCCAGATCGTAGGTATAAAATTTCGTCTCGCGGCCGAGCCTTTCAGATTTTCTTTTCTTCTTTTCTTCTTTACGTCGACAATACTTCAGTATGTGTACCCCCAACTGTTCGCCCTTTGCAATGCGAAAATCAGCCCTGCTAACACACTGGCCTACAGGAGAATCATTTCTATAGTATTCGTCTCTCGCTTTGGTTCCCAAAAGAGCCATCGAATCCACCCTGGTTGATGATTGCATATCCTCGACATCCAAGAGTGAATACTTTCTGGTCCTCTCGCACCGTCCGCAAGGATGGCGGCAAAAGCCCTGAGCGTTTGCTGTATAGAGAGTTGTTTTTCTCTTGATGATCTCGACCCTGACGATGGCTGCCTTTGGGCCCGTCGTCAGGGTGGATGTCGATGGACGTCTGACAGGCTGCTTTCCTTTCCTTTTCATTGCATTCCCGAGGCTTGCCTTGGATGTGAAGAAGATCTCCCATCGCCTATTGGTTCGCATCTTGCCATCTGAACAACCCACTTCAACCTTGACTGTATCCGACTTCACGTGCTATTCTTGTCTGAGCTTGGCCTCCCGCCAGTAGCTCTCGCGTTTAAGGTTGCGCAGCCGTTTGCCTAACCAAATGACCGGCAGAAAGGTCGAGCAGATGGCCAGAGCAACGAAAGCCACGCTGATGAAGCAGTTCTGCAGTCCCAGGCCGTCCAGCCAAGGCGTTATGCCATAGTTGATGGCAAAGCTCATTGTGTTGCGTATAATGATGCACGATGCCAGGCCATCTGCAGATATCTCGCGGTATGAATCAACGAGATATGCAATCGACAACGTGATGCCAGCGGTGTTGCAGGCCGCAAGGACGCACATGGCCACAATGAGGCCGAACCAGTGGACATGATGAGCGGCCTGTTGATTTCAAGTCAGCGGTCTCCTTGTTGGACTAGGGGAAGTTGGCTGCTTACCCCGACACCCCAGAGGATCTGGCAAGCCGGCACAAGGATTGTCGTCAATGCAAACAACCAGAGGCGCTGCTCAGGCTCGAATATGCCTCGATTGCGTCGCGCAAGTTTAATGATGAACCAGTCAGAGACGATGCCGCTATAGGCAGATCTGTGAAATGGATAACGTCAGTCCACGTTCTTCTCTGCAACTGGGCTTTGAAAGGAACCGTTATCTACCCGAGAACAACGCCCACGACACAGGCAAGGTAGCTGAGGCCGACGATGCTAGGCGCAAAGTTGTATGGAGCACCGCCGAGAACGATGGACGAGGTGGCATTCAGTATGTTGAACCAGATGAGATAGGTGCCGTACGAGAAGCCCGAGTAGAAGACTACCGGCCACGCAATCAACCGGAGGATCTGCCAGGCGCGTCTGTGCATTTGAAACGGCCGCGGCTTGTCAAGCAAAGAAAGCTTCTGCCGATAACTCTTTTCTTTGCCTTGGAGCATACCACTGTTGCTGTCGTCCGCAGGAAGAGCTGCTGCTCCGTAGCTCTCATTGACAGCCGCCGCCCCTGCCGATGAAGATGAAGCTGTCTTTTCGCTCGCACTCTCAGGAGCTTCAGCAGCTTGAATAATTCCAACCAACGGGCGATCGTAATTTGTCTCCTCGAGGAAAAAGAAGAGGAATACAAAGCAGGCACCGCCAAATATAGCCATGAAGTAAAACGGCCACTTGTAGCCCATGCTATCGTTGATGAAGCCGCAGATGACGGGCGCAAAGTAGTTCGAAGTCGCCAAAATCCATGCATACCATCCCATGTAGGTGCCTCGCTCGTGAGCAAAGTAAATGTCAGTGATGGACGTTTCTGGCAGGGCTTCGATCGGCGCGGCGACGAAGCCGGCAACGATATTGCGGGCGATCCATTGGCCTTGACCTTTGGCAAAGGGGCTCCAGACAGAGACGGCCTATGAACCGATCAGCAAAAACGGAGGGAGGGTGCCTGTCTGTCACATACCACGATGCCTAGCATGGAGAGCAAGTACGTGAGCCGTTTGCCGTATTGGAGAGCAAACGGTTGCCAGAAGAGCAGGCCCCATCCGCATAACAAGAACATGTAGCCCGTTCCTTCGTTAAGGTCGCCAACTGCGCACGAAAACAAGTTGTCAGCAAACCATTGGGCACTCGTCTGCGCACATTGATGGTGGTATCCTACCGCTGACATGTAGAGCTGTGGACAGCGGCACCAATAATGAATACACAACGGATAAGGCCATGCCATTGAACAACGTGTAGCTGTAGCACATCAATTGCGGAGTAGGTTAGCCGGCCTGATAACCACTTCTGGACGATCAAACTCACGCAATCAGGCAGATGAGATGTTGACGCTTTCGCCACGGCGACCAGTTCAAAGGGTCATTTACATCCGTTGACGGTGTCGGGACGAGTATGATGTCGTCCTGACTCGAGGCATGGCGTGTTTGCGTGTTGTGGTCGATGTCGACGAGGAGCACCGTTCCGGGGACCTGAGACTCGTCGACTTGGGCGAGTTGGCGCTGCATGGTAGTAAAAGCGATGCCATTCACCAAAACCTGTCACCAAATAATCAAGAAGACCATACAGGCTGGAGTACACGAAAGAAAGAGCAGACTCAGGTGGTTGCAAAGGTGGGAAATTTGCGACGCGTTTCCATCCCAAACATGTCTTGCCAGTTTGTACGATGGACATTCGTCTAAGACATTTGCATCGGATTCGGATCGGCGTTACATCGACGTCACAAGACCGAAACTGCACGCTCTGCTAAGGCAAAACAAGCAGTTGATAACAAGGGGATTGTTTGCCGACGTGCCGATCTCGTTCCCTGAGCTGGGTGAAGCCTGTGGTCCTACGTGTACGTCGGTGAACTGGGGGCGGGGCATAGATAAGTACGAGTAAACCCGCATCGTCGGTTGGCGATAACTCTTTGCTCCCTGCATCGTGTCTCATCATTCGCATACTACAGGGTGACACTGAGACCATCCATGGAGATGCGTGCAAAGCGGAGATAAGAAGTGAAGTCACTGGGGGTAACCAGACATGGAGTCTGTGTCTCCACCACCTACCTACCCGCGATGGTGATCGGTTATCTTACAACTCCACCGATAGAGCAGGCGATTGCCAGATGTCTTCTATCTGCACTCCTAACACTTATGTGTTGTTTGCTCTTCTGGAGAAATATCGCTCTAGCAATTGATCATATATCCCAAGCTGTCTCTACGCAGCATCATCGAGGTCACCATGCGATGCCGTACGCTAGGTAGTCCAGAATAACCTTCCTACATACAAAATAGCTAACTTTGTCACCCATAGTCCCGACTCCTGCTTCCTCTGCGGCATCTCTACCAGCTGTCGGGAACCTTACCTACCTTACTAGACACAGATTCATGAGGAAGCAATCAGTTGTCATACGGTACTGCCATGGTCTGCTAACAGGTTCTTGCCTATTCGTTCAGACGCTTTCATCACATTCAGGTGCTCTTACTATTATACTCTCGCCCCACGTTCTGTACTCCCAGTTGCATCTCTTTGCAAGTCAAGAAGCTACCTGTAATTCCTCCTACAGACTCCACGGGGCACCTATAAAGCATAACTACCTATTTTTCTAAAACGCATCCCATTCTCGTGCCCTCAAGAAGAGACAGATCAACCTCAACGGCACCATCCGGTGCATCTCGGCAAGCTCCGGCGCTCCGCCTGTGGGGGACCGCGACAAGGCGGGGCATCTGGGGGGCCGTTGGGTCGGAATTGGGAGCATGTCATCATCCTGTGTCTCGTGCCGTCCTGTCCTTGATCTGAGAACAAACATCTTCATCCAAGTAATTGCTTCACACCCTAGGACCTTCGTCAGTTGCTCAAGGCCTTCGAAATCACGCAAGTATGGCGGCCACGCTTGAGTCCGACATCCAGTACCTCAAGAGCCTTCGGGCCGTTCGAGAGCGCTCGCGGATCGTGCTTGAAGCGGCCCGAAAGGGGGGGCTCAACAACTTTGAGCTGGACGAATCGCGGATGAAAGAGACGGCCGAGTTTGTTGCCGGCGTCATTTCGGTGAGTGCGACCATCTTCAGCGGGACTTTTCAGCTTTCTTTATTCACACGCGCGTGAATCACAGCGAGACTTTGGCCCCGACCGATATGCAGAGATTCCGCCCCACGGCCGCTGGGAGCATTTCAGCATCGGCGGCATTCCGCGGCTGGAGAACCTGGTGCAGAAGTGGCAAGACAGCGAGGTGCCCGATGTGGAAATCACTCGTCGCCTGATCGACCTCTTCTTCGTGTCTGTGCTGCTTGACGCTGGCGCGGGCGACACCTGGGCGTTCCGCGAGCCTGGAGGCGACAAGGCGTATGGACGCAGTGAAGGCATAGCGGTGGCCTCGCTGTACATGTTCAACGACGGAGCGTTCGCTTCGCCGACCGTTGGCATCAAGGCCACCGTGGATGGTGAGATATATCTGGTTATCCAAGCTTCTTCTTCTTCTGGAGATCCTTGCCAGACAGCTAATGGTCTCGTGCTTGCTACGCAGGACATGCCCTCAGCAAGCTGACTGAAGATGTGTTTATTCAACACTTCCAGGTCGGCCCGCAGAATCCCATTGTCGGCGCTGCATCAAGAATCGAGCTGCTCAATAGCTTTGGGAAATCCCTGCTCTCGCTTCCGGAGATCTTTGGCACCAATGGCCGACCAGGGCTGCTTGTTGGCAAGTCTTATTGCTGCCTTTATGCGGAACTCAGACCCGAGCTGTGCTAACTCATCATCCCCAGACCACTTGCTCGCTGTTAGCAAGGACAATGATCTCGACTACGAAGCCCTCTGGGATATCCTGCAGAAGCTCCTTCTCCCTGCGTGGCCGTCAAACCGCCCGCGAATCAATGGCCAACCCATCGGGGACGCATGGCCTCTTCGCGTATTACAGGAAAGGTCCGGCGACAGCGAGAACCCAACGGCGGGAATCCATCCGTTCCACAAACTGACCCAATGGCTCGGCTATTCCCTCACCGTGCCATTCATGAAGGTCCTCAAGCGAAACTGGATCAACATCGACAAGGGCACGGGTTTGCCCGAGTATCGCAACGGAGGCCTTTTCGTCGACATGGGCGTCCTGAAGCTGAAGCCAGAGGTGCTCGCCAAGGGACTCGAGGCCTCGGGTCAGAAGCTGCCGCTCTTCTCGTCCACCGGAGACGTGATTGTGGAATGGCGGGCGATGACGGTCGCTCTCCTGGATGAGCTGCATAAGCACGTCAATGACATCTTGGCGCCGCAGGGAGTTTCCCTCTCGTTGCCGCAGCTGCTGGAGGCGGGCTCGTGGAAGAGCGGCAGAGAGCTGGCGGCCAAGCATCGGCCGGAGACTCGGTCGAGCCCGATATTGATTGACGGCGATGGAACTCTGTTCTAGACATGGATTGCCCTATAGGAGGGAGCGCATGCAGATATTCATAGTCGAGGATGCCGGTGCAATGCACTTGACACATGCTCCGATTGCGTCCTACAAATGCTTTCTGTAAATCACTGCTCTCTTCTCCACCAGTTCTTGTCCCTCCCCATGGATGACTTGCATGTATTACTGGCGACGCCCGGCGGTCCGAGCTCTGAAGGCGTCAGTCATACCCTGATTATGCCTCAGAAATAGATACTCCGTACTCCGTGTGTATGTATGACCAGCATGATAAGGTAAGGAAGACGATCTGACATGGCCCAGCAACGGAAAATGAACCCTGGATGTGCGGGGTTCCATCGTCGTGCCCTCGCATATGATTCGATGCGAGATCACTACTTAATGGTACCTACATATGTATGTGCATTAGGACGTGTCGCAGACGATATTTAACAGAGCGGAATCCTCCAAAGAACAAGTTGACTTCATCGCCAGCAACAGCGCACAACAAAAGACATTCGTTAGCGGTTGAGAAGAAACGGGACACTATGAGCCAAGACCTTGCCCTCCCCCGGATTCTCTGCCTCCACGGCGCCGGCGTCAACGCCGAAATCTTCCGCATCCAATGCCGCGCCATCATAGCCCGCCTCAAGGACAAGTTCCGCTTCGTCTTCGCCGAGGGCCCGCTGGAGGACGAGGCGCACGAGGCCGTCGTGACCATCTTTGCCGAGTTTGCGCCCTTCAAGCGCTGGCTGGCGTACAGGGACAGGCACGAGCCCATGGACGCGACGCAAACGGCGCAGGCAATCGTGCGGCAGATCCGCGACGCGATGGACAAGGACGAGGGCACGGGCGAGTGGGCAGGACTGCTCGGGTTCTCACAGGGCGGCGTCATCTCGGCGAGCCTTCTCTGGGCGCAGGACCACGTCGAGGACGAGGCCAAGAGGCCGCTGCCCGGCGTCAAGTTCCGCTTCGCCGTCATCATGGCCGCTCCCGGGCCCGTCGTGCACATTGACCGCACCGGCACGCTGCCCACGCCGCGACACCTGGCGAGTGCGGGCGATGTCATCCCCAGGTTCACGGACTGGCCCCAAGAGGACCAGGAGGACGAGACGCACCTGGTGCTGACGCCGACGCTGCACGTCCACGGTCTGCAGGATGCGGCGCTGGAGAAGCACCGGAAGCTTTATCACAAGTACAGCAAGAAGGGGACGGCAACGCTGCTGGAGTGGAATGGAGATCACCGGCTGCCGATCAAGACGGATGACGTGGAGAAGCTGGTCAATAGGATGCTGCAGCTGGCCGAGAGGACGGGCATGGAGTTTTACTACGACGGTGACTGGTGATTCTCGAAACTGGACATGTTAAATGTGAAGTGAGCGGTGAGTCGATAACTACTGTCTTATACATGGACGGATGGCGTATTGGATGGAATAGAAGAGGGCAGCAGCCGATCTAGATAATCACTTTACGCGCTTTATTGGACATATAGACAACACATTCAAATAGATTATCGAGAAAGGAACGTTTTCGACATGTTTCTTATCTACCTAGGTAGTAGGTGAAGCCTTACATGCGTACATGGATCCTTGAACAAATCCGCGCCTCCTACACATTCTCTCCTTGTCCGTCTTGACATGCGTCATGCATGATGCAGGCCAGCCTCTTCTGCAGCCATCCAGCTACCCACCTAGCTTTTCAGTTGCTCTGAATCACGGGATGAGATCCTTTCAGCAGCAATGCACTGTTATACTCCCAACAAAAATGAATGATCCTCATCGTTCGAGAAGATGGCCGACAAGATGGCAAAGCTGATGCATGGAATCATACCAGCTTAGTCATCTCGTCTGGGCCAGGATGACCCCCGCTGAAGCTCGCATCATGACGCTCTCGAGCTCCCCGCAATCAGTCCGGTCAACAGCGGCATCTTGACGAATTCACCATCAGCTCGTCTTTTCTTTGGAACATCACAATAAGCTACTCTTCTCCTTAGGACATCTCGTCTAAAGCTCTGGTCGCAATGTCGAGCTCCGAGAATCAGCAGAGCCAAGCGCCGGGAGAGCAATACTTCCCTCCTCCGCCTCCCGGTCCTCCTCCCGCTTCCACCCAACAGCAGCAGCCATATCCTCAGTTCCCTCCACCTCCGCAACAGCCTGAGCCGCAGTCTCACCAAGCTCAGGATCCGCACTACCAGGCCGAATTCCAGCAGCAACAGCACGAACAGGCGCAGCCTCAGCCGATCAGCCAGCAACAGCACTTCCCACCTCCTCCTCCTGGCCCCCCTCCGCCTCAGCAACAGCAACCACAGTACCAGCCTCAACACCAGCAGCAACAGCAGCAGCAGCAACAGCCTCTCCAGCCTCAGCTGCCTATTCAGGCCTCAAACTACGCGATTCCCGCATACGACCCTGCGAATCCCGTCTTTGCGCCGCCGCCCTCGAACGCCCTCAATGAACCCGCGAGTCCCTCGGCGCATCATCAGCCTCTGGTAGAAGGCCAGCACCAACAGCACCAACAACAAGCATACCAACAAGCGCCTCCGTCCCCGCAGCACCAAACAGCTGGCGAGCAACAGGGGCATCACAAGCTTGGCTGGGGCGAGCGTCTCTCTGCTCTGGGCATGAAGGCCGCGGCGCCCATCAACAGCATTGCGCACAAGCTGGGCAGCCAAAGCTTCCTCCCCGAGACGCTGGACAAGGAGTGCGACAAGGCCGCGACCATTCTCAGGGCCTTCTGCAGTAAGTGATGATCGATGCGATGTTTCGCCAGTTGGCTAACTCTTCCCCAGAAAAGGGAGTCTACGCCGACCCTGCGGCCACTTCGGTGCCCACCTCGACCGATCCCAATGCCGTTGAATCGACTGACCGAGTCATTGATCCGACAAAGGAGAAGCCCAAGAATCGCGTCATCGTCACTATTCCCCCAAAGGTCATCTCCAAAGCCGTTGGCCTTGCCATCTTCACCACGCTCCGCGCCGGTTTCCAGGTGTCTGGTGCCACAGGCTCGGGAATTCTAATTGCACGTCTCCCAGACGGCTCCTGGAGTCCTCCCTCTGGCATTCAGCTGCACTCCGTCGGCGGTGGATTTCAGATTGGCCTCGATATCTACGACTGCGTCTGCGTCATCAACAGCAAGGAGGCTCTCGCGGCCTTCACCAACACGCGCGTCAGTCTGGGCAGCGATCTGGCCGTCGTCGCCGGCCCGTATGGGGCTGGTGCCGCAGTCGAGTTTGGCGCAACTTTGGAGTCCAAGGGAAAACATGGACACCAAGAAGAGTCCGAGGCTCAGCAGCAGCAAACACAGCAGAATCTCCAGCCAGCAGACAACAGCAAGAAGAGTCACAGGCGGAGTCTCAGTGCCAGCGCAACTAAGCCTGTCTTTTCATATGTCAAGTCGCGAGGCTTCTATGCCGGAATCCGGATAGATGGCACGGTCGTTGCCGAGCGCAAAGAAGCAAACGCTGCCTTCTACGGCCAGACCGTCACCGTAGACCAGATTCTCAAGGGCCAAGTGCCTCCCCAAGGGCCCCCCGGAATGTGGCCGACTGGAGCTCAAACTCTGTACACCGTTCTCAAGGGGGCTGAGGCCGGTGCCTTGCAAGCATCCTCCGGCAACACCAGTCCAGGGCATCATCAGCAACAGACAGCGCAAGGCTATGACTATCCTCAACCGGGTCCTGGCCAACAGCAGACGTCCCCTCCCTCGTATGTAGACAGTGGACCCCGTCCAATTGATGGCGATATCAAGTACGCTTGAAGAACGATTATAAGGTACGAACAGACATGAGTAATGACGGAATGACGACAAAGAGCAGCCTGAATAATACATATGGATTTCCCATGGCACTAACTGAGCTGCGTTTCCATTTGGCATACCTAGTGGTGACTTGCTGATTTGTAGAACATCCTGCGTGTGTAGGTGTAAGAGGCTGTGCGCCACGGCGTCTCTCGAGGCTTTCCCTGCCGTCCCCGACAGAGCCATCATTGGCCCGGTCCTTCATTGTCAATCAACCGTCGTATCAACTCGCTTGGTTTGGTGGGTGAGACAACAGAACTTTGTTTGCCCGATCTCCATTGTGATATCCTGGTTGCCGCGTAGTGGCATCGTGCTGAATGGCATGGCTATTGCAGCTTCTGTCAATGTTGCCTCATTTCTCGATACCGTTGCTCTCGTGATCATTTATATCTTACACGGTGTTGCACGAGATCCAAAGTGCTATCCTGTCAAAGCTGTTATGAGTCAATTATGTCGCAGCCCCCCGCGGATATCCAGGGCCCGTACCTCAGCAGATCAGGCTCCTACCGCGGGATCGAGCAGAGCTACTAGGATGAGCATTGCAAAGATCGTCAGGACATGCCATCCTCAGCTGGAGAGCTAGAGAAGCCGGAGCTGCCAAACTATCTGCGGCGCGGACATCGCGAACCGGAGTCTTCGGGCTGGCGTGGCCGAAGTGGGTGCAGAGGTTCAAACACGGACGCGACATCTCTAGTCTATGAACGCTATAGTCGTGGATCTCGGGACGGTGATTCAGAAGACAGATTGCCACAAGCCGTTGCCGATTTCATAGTGACGCTCCAAGAGTAGTCGGACGTGGACCAAGGTTCAGCCTCTTCATGGGGTCTCCGCGTGTATGCTGCGTCAAACGGCAGGGCAGCAGGGCGAAGACCTCGTATCACAAACCAACGGACAGCTTCATACCGTGCGCTTTGGCTCTTTCACATGGTGAGCTTGTTTGCTTCCATCAGTGCCAGCTGAGATCATTGCCGAACCTTTGCTTTCAGACAAATCTTCCGTGCCCAGTGACTCATCGTGCGTTCTTAGTGCAACCACCGATGGCAAGTCGCGACTGCGAAGCTGAGCATCTCTACCAAACGGATTCCATTCATATCATGTTGATACCTCGCTCTTCGCTCCTTTGTCACATTTCGAGTCAAACGTGAACGTTGGCCATCGACTCAGATCGGTGCTACCAATGACTGTCCCATCCCATGTCTCTCAGATCCAGATAGCCCAAGAACAAAACCAATCGAGGGCAGGGGGCAGTCTTGAGATCTCGTAGCTCCAGACACAACCGACCCCGGTGCCAAATCGCTCCAAATGCGCCACAGCCGTCTGCCGTCAATGTCAAAGAAGTTTGATCCCTGCACCAGCCGCGCCGTAGGCGGAGCCGTCTCTTTCAGCTTCGTAGGAAACAAAGACCGGCCCTGGATTGAGTTTGAGCCACCAAGCGGCTTTCCCGAGTCTATGGGTGGGCTCCAAAGCTGAAGAGCAATGTCGAGGACGAGTGCTTGCAATCTGCCCAATTGTTCGAGTATCAGAACAGGGGATACGGGAATGGAAGAGCCTGAGATTGCCAACAGTTGCGCAGGATTTCGCGTGGCACCTTACTTGGGTGGTGATCATTGACAGGTCTTGATCGGGGAGGAATCTAGCGGTATATATAAAGAACGACCAGATAGAAGCCCCCTTGATGACGTGCCTGCTCCTACTCTCTCTGGTTGCTAGTTTTCTGTTCTTTGAAGACCAAACCTCTTCATCTGGTCATACAGCCGAAAGTAAACAGAGAAGACATTACTTCATAAGCAAAGATGCCTCGGCTTCTCTCCTCTCGCGACACAATCCGCAACGAGCTCATCGTCGTCTTTGGCGAGTTCTGCGGGACCTTCATGTTCCTTCTCATGGCCTTCATCGGCACGCAGGCCGCCATCGAGAACAACTCGCCCGGAAATCCCGATGCTCCTCTGTTCCCCTTTTCGCTCATGTACATTGCCGCTTCGTTCGGGACGGCAGTTGCGGTGAATGTTTGGGTGTTTTATCGAATCACAGGCGGCATGTTTAACCCTGCTGTAAGTATCAACCTGCTCATACGCTCATCCTCCTGGTCGAGATGGTTGATGAAAGGCAAAAAAGGTTACGCTCGGCCTCGTCCTTGTCGGCGCAGTCTCGCCCCTCCGAGGCCTCCTCATCTTCCCGACCCAGCTCGTCGCCGCCATCGCTGCGGCAGCCGTCACCGACGCCCTCCTCCCAGGCCCTCTCCTCGTCGCCAACAAGCTCTCGTCGGGGACAAGCATCTCCCGCGGTCTCTTCATCGAAATGTTCCTCACCGCACAGCTCGTCATCACGGTGTACTTTCTCGCCGTGGAGAAGCATCGGGCCACCTTCTTGGCGCCCCTGGGCATAGGCCTGGCCGTGTTCATCGCGCACATCTGCGGCACCAACTATACTGGAACGTCTATCAACCCTGCGCGATCGTTCGGACCGGCGGTGGTTACGGACTTCACGGGATATCAATGGATCTACTGGCTGGGGCCGTTCCTGGGCTCTGTCCTTGCGTTTGTCGTGTATACGATCCTCAAGTGGATGGAGTACCATACTGCCAATCCAGGCCAGGACGATGACACCGCAGTCAAGAAGACGCCTGCTGGCCTTGCGGTGGCTACAAACGACCGTCAGTTCCGCAACGGAAGTGAGAGCGGCAAGAATCGCTCGCCGTCTGGGCCCCGAGATAGCGGAATCGCGCATACGAGTTCTGGGCCTCAGGGGTTCGCGGCCGTGTAGGAGCTGAGCCCAGTAGTTCGAACGGCAACGAGATGGGAAACGCCCAAAGCTAAGGTGCTATGGCTGGGGTGTGGACGAGCATGTGCGTACGAATCACAGACTGTATGTTTGCTTCCCCGGAGAATTCTCGCTGCGAAACTACGAAAAGTCTCTGTATTTCGAAGGTATGGTTTCATAACAGGTGTTGTATGTATCGGTGTGTATTTTACATCATATTTAGCAAAGAACTCCATCTGTCTCCTAGTATTGACGCCTCTTTTATACCGAATCGTTCATAAACCATCATTGCTCTTCCTCGGCCAGTTCCTCGGGAAACCATCCATACACCTCCAAATCAACCGTATACTCTCCCATCGCAGTCCTCGTCACTTCAACGCCTTCTCTCTGCAGCTCTAGGGCTTGATTTGCCGCACCTGAAGGCTGCGATCTGCACACCCCCCACCGGTTGTCAGCACCAATCAACTCAACCACGAGACGGCAGTTCATGTGGAGTTTAAGAGAGACATGTCAAACATGACAAGACTCACCTTGGTGACACCGCTCCTTTGGAGTTGATGACCCTCTGCCACGGTACATTCGTGCTATTGAACCTCGCCTCCTCGTCATTCGGTAGATGCTTCATACAGACGCCCACTTGTCTCGGTCTCTGAGCTACAGTTCGTCATCTCTCATCAGTGGCGTTGCCTTCAAGAATCCTACCTAGGACCTAAAACAGTTGCAAAGTACACGAGGAGGAAAAGAGAAGTGTGCGATTATATAATTGGTTATTGAGGTTGAGGTTGAGAATATGTACGTACGCGTGCCAACAAGATATGCAATGTGCGCATACGTCGTCACCTTTCCGTACGGTATCTGTTGAGCGGCGGAATAAACTGCGTGGAAGAAGGCCTGCGCTTCGTCCGACCGGGCCATGTTTTATGGTCCAAGTTCTGAGCAGAGAGAATATCAATGTAGAGACAAGAGCAATTCGTTTTGCAGTGAGGATGGACAGACAAATGCTGGTTAATAAAGAAGTGATTGGCTTAAAGGGCGTGAATCGAAGTCTGGTGATCTTGGTGGGGTCTGGGGTTCTAGGAGTGGCAGCTATTAGGTAAGATATCGATCGAATAATGCCATAGCAAGGTGAAAGAAATGCCAGATAATCACACTCTTTGTAACGAATGTTTCCATTATGCTCTCATCGTTGTTTTCTTTGAGTGCAAGTGGTCACTATCATCAGCGTGCAATTACTACCGTAGCTCTCCGATGTAGACAACTTCTTCTTCGCCTGGCCCATGAACAACACCCAGACCCAAGGGATGTTACACCAGATTGCTGTATACATAAGACTTCATAGCATACGTGAGCGTGAGAAGAGATGAAGCATATGGGCCAAGCTTCTGGTGCTCGCATACCATAATCCAATTATACACTTCTGAGAGCAATTGTGAAGTTGCTGGGGAACCCTTTCTGTCCATCCAGCCTGCATTACGAACTCGCATCGGTCAAACGCCGTTAATACTGTAATGAACCCAAATGTAACCGAAAACTAAGCAAGACGGTCAGTACTCAATATGAGTGATGGTCAAAGGAAAGTGACTGAAACCGTGCCACGGTGGGCGCATCTCACAACCAGCACTCGAAAGACACAAGCTTCATATACAGAATAAATAATGAGAATTTACAAGTCTGCAAATTCATCGCATCAACACCAAAGTTTCATAACATGGCCATCGACGCCCCACCAGATACCATTCGTTTCTGCCTCCTCTGCAGTTGTCCTCAGCTCTCCCCCTTGCAAAGCATGGGCAAACAGCCCGCAGCTTCCAAAACAAGAAAGATGAAGAAAGATAAAGGATGAATATCTGAAATAACAAATCACCCCCTCCGGCAATGTACACAGAAGGACAACCAGGAATTTAAAATGAAAATGGGATGTTAAGACAAGATCAAAGGCAAACGTACAAGATAAGACAGACGCGCATCATGAAATGCCAACAGCCACCAAGCAAGTGCAGATCATGCTGCAACTTGCTCAGCCCAGACATAATAAAGAGAATAAGTGACGTATCAAAAAGAGGATAAAGTAAAACAACAAATATGCAGGAGAGGTAAAGAACTCCCAGCTGCAATGAATGAAACTAAATCAAGAAATGCAAACACGCAACACCAGGACATATGGTATAAATATACTTTCTTTCTTCCTCTCCAAGCCGAAGAGGCATCAGACAGGAGGAGCATCCATCATGACAGCTTGACGTAGCGAGGTCTCATCGTAATCAAGAAGCAAAGAACAAGAAAATAAAAGATCCAAAGCGAACTGCAGGGGGGAGGCAGTGAGTGTTCTGCGAGGCGCAAAGAGTTGGGGTATCGTCCTGCAGTTCCCACGCCCCCAGTTTGCTTCCGCCGTGGAAGCGTCAGGCTTAGAAGCAGTTCAGGCTGCCCTTCTTCTTCTTGTTCTTGCTGATGGCCTGCATCCTCTCTTCCAGCTGCTTGCGAGCAGCTTCTGCCGCCTGTCTCTTCTTTCGCTCCTCTTCGACCGCCTGCATGCTCCATCGGTTGTCCTGTGACTGGTCCACAGGTCGTTCCTTGAGCTGCTTGACCTCGGCTTCGAGCTCTTGGGCGCGCTTCTTCCAAGCGTCGCAGTCTGCCTTGACCTTCTTGGACTGCTTCTCGAGATCGCTCAACGCCTCTTCCAGGGTCTGCGTCAGCTGGCGCTCGGCGCTGAGGTGCTTCTCGATACTGCGAATGCGAGCTTCTTGGTCCTCGGAAATCTGAGCAAGGTTGAAATTGTCCTTGCTGGGAGGGCGCGTCGAGGTGGGAGAGCTGGGCCCACCGTAAGGCAGAGGAGGGAGAGGAACGGAAGGAGGAGGTGATGGCAGAGAGTTGTGCGAAGAGCTCTTGCGAATGGTCGAGTTGGAGTTCGATCGCTTGACATCGCTGTTCAACAGTTCGTTGAACCTGATCTATTTGTCCCGTCATTAGTCGTGCTCGGCAACTGGAGGAGGGAAAGCAACTTACCTGGAGAGCCGCGTATTCCTCGCGAACGGTTTCCAGCTCGGACTGGAGCTTGAGTCGTGAGGACAGCGCCTCGTCAAGCTGAGCGTTACGCTCGGACTGCAACGAGCTCAAGCGGTTGTTTGTGACCTGAACCTCGTCAAAGTTGTGTTGCAGCTGCTCTTCAAGCTCCTCAATGAGACGGGAGTTCTTCTTGTTGCGACCGTCGAGGTCATCCACCTTAGCCTTGACCGCGGCGAGCTGGTCCGTGAGGGAACCGGACTGGGCATCTGCGCTGCCAGGAAGCATATCTGCAATCGCCTTCTGGACTCCCTCGAGATCCCGAACGAGTGAGTCGTTGATGTTCGAAAGCTCCGTCACATGAGTCGAGAGCTCGCCCACCTTCCGGTGCTCGGATTCGAATGCCTTCTGGCTTGCGATGAGCGACTCAATGCGCTCGCCCAGCTTCTCCAGGGGAATCTCTGCGCCGAAAGCTGCTGCAATCTGAGTCGCGACCCTAGTCAGTTCATCCCTCGACTGGGCAAGCTCTGACTCCAGCTTCAAGATGGCGTCCGAATGTTCGGTCATGAGCACCTCCACCTGCTTCTCATAGCTTGTCTGTTCGTGGTTCTTCAGGTCGGCAAGCTCCCGAGCGTGCGCCTGCTTGAGCGCCTCCATCTCTTCTTGGTGCGCCTTTGTGGCATCTTCGTGGCTAGCAATGAGCTCCTCCAGCTTGGCGGAAAGCTCCTGGTGGCGAGCGGTCGTCTCGGCAGTGACAGAACTATGAATCTTGGACATGTCGTCCATCGCTGCTCGAGCGGAACAATGGAGAGCTTCGAGCTCTGCCACCTTGGCGTTGTTGCTGCTAATGACGGCCTTGTACTCGTCAATTTCTGCACGCAAAAAGTTGATAAGCTCCTGCTGCTTGATGACCTCCCTCCTAGCCTCGTCGACGTCAATCTCGGCCGCTGCTCGAGACTCGGAATCGGCAAGCTGGGCATGGGCAGCCTCGAGCTGAGCTTCCAGTTGCTGGATGGTCGCTTGCATCTCTTTCTCAGTGGTTCGCATAGAGACCAAGGCAACGTGGTGCTTGTTTTCCCATCCCGCCAGCTCAGCCTGCAGAGTCGACACCCTCTCGTTGTATGGTACAGCAGCCTCCTCCTCTTCACTTGCCACGAGCTCTCTGGTAGGGGTCGATGCTACAGATTTCCGGAGGACCTCCACTTCACTCGTCAACTCTCGCTCACGCACGGCATGCGCCTCGCGAAGGTCGAGCAGCTGCCTCTCGCTCTGCTCCAGCTGACCTCGCAGGGCGGCAACCATCGACATGTCGACGGGAGAAGCTTTCAAGCTGGATCGCTCACGTGCAAGACCCGAGATGATAGCCATCTTGCTTTCCATCTCCTTCTTGGCTGCAGCAATGTCGGATTCCAGCTCTTGGATTCGTTCACTACGAGATTGGAGCTCATGCATGGCTGAGTTGAGGTTCAGTTCAAACGTCTGCATCGTCTCCGGTTTGCCTTCAAAGTTCTCGGCGGCAAGGTTCCTCAAGGAGACGAAGGACCGCTGGGCACGGTCAACACCAAGAAGATTCTGACTTGACTTTCGGCGGATCACACGGGGACCGTTGTCGAGAGTCCGGGATCTGGTGACTTCAGTCTTGAGCTCTTCAACCATGTCCAGAGCCTCGTTGTGCTTGAGCTCAAGCTGGGCATACTTCATGGCCAATTTTCGCTCGGCTTTTGCTTTTTCTTCAGCCAGGACTCTAAGTCTCTCGAGCTCAACGGCGAGCTGTTCATTTTGCCCGTTGTGGTCAACCAGTAGTCGTTGCTGTTGTTGCTCATGAAGCTCAGCTGGCACAGGATAGTCGACATGCTCGGGCTCACCAGCAGACTCAGTCTGCTGAAGGAGTTCGGCAGGTTCTTTTAGCTCCACCTGCACATGTTGCTCGACAGGCTTCAGTTTGGCCATCTGTTCAGTCTGCTCAACATGCTCAGTCCCAGCCACCTTCAGCTCATCCTGCTCATGCTGTCCCTGCTGCAGCTCCATGTGCTCCTTCAGCTCCCTAGTGAGGTCCTCAACTGATGCTGCAGGCTTAGCTGTGGCAGTGTCGTCTTCTGACTCCAGGTCGAGATGAGTAGTATCCGCGGTGATGGGCGAATCCATGACCGAGGAAAGCTCCGAAGAGAGAGATCTGGGGACCGATGATCGAATGTCATCCTTGGCGTAGCTCGTCTGGACAGACTGGAAAGACTCGGGTCGAGTCTCGGTCGCGGCATCAACGGAAATGATGGACTGGCGGACGCGGTCGGGGTAGCGTGCCTCATCGATAGTGTCCTGAAGCTCGGATAGCTTTCGCATCGCCTCTTCGTACTTGGCGTGCAGTCTGCCATAGTCGTGAACGGTCGTCTCGTGTTCGGTCCGAAGGGCAAAGAGCTCCCGGGTCACCAGCTCCAGCTTGTCCGACACGAACTTGGTCTGCGCAGAGGCTTGGCTTTGAGCTGCTTCGTCGTTGACAGGCTCAACCGCAGCCTTTTCGAGACCCAAGATATTGGCGCCGTCTTCGTCTTTCTCCACAACAGGTGCAAGCCTGGAATTGGCATCTTCATCCCCATTGTCCTGAGCGTTGACGTGAGAGGATCCATCGCCCTGGCCAGCTTTGGTCCCCTCGCTCGTTGCTGTATCCGGATTGCGCACTTTGGATTCGTCCACGTGGTCAAGCTCGTGCAGCAAAGCATCCAGCTTGCCCAGGCTCCGTTGCCTCTCGATGACTTGCTCGAGACGCTCAATCTCTCGCTGCATTAGCTCCGCATCCTGATCAGCCTCGGCGAGCCTCTCCTCCAGAGTTGAGATATAATCCTCGCTTGCCGCCTCGTTTTCGCGTATGCGGGAAATTTCTTTGCGCAGCTCAACAATAATGGCCGAGTTCTTCTCCTCGCCGCTGGTGTGGCCATCCAGCTTAGCCTCCAAGTCGTGGAGATAGCTTTCTGTACTAGCTTCGCGGTCAGTGAGCTTCTGAATGCGAGACTGCAGCTGGGAGTTGATGGTCTCGATGTAGGCCAATTTCGTTTCCTTCTCGAGAAGATTGGTCTCCGTGTTGGACAAGGTGGTTCGAGTGCTTGACAGGGACTGCTCGAGCGTTTGGATGGTCTTTTCATATTCGAGCACAACCTGTTCGACGGCCTTGGCAAACGAATTGGAGCGATTCAGTCGATCCGTGGCGTTTTCGCCTTGCAGCTCGTCCAGCTGGCGATGGTGCTGAGACTCGCTCTCTTGAGCCTTTGCCATTTCCGCGATCAAATGGGCATGGCGCTGGCTCAGGGTGTTGTAGTTTTCCTGAGCGTCAAGCAGCTGGTTCTGGAGCTCCACTTCACGCTCATTCTGTCTCTCCGACCTCTCGCTGGACCTGTTGGCGCTACGAGGGCGGAGCTCGACTTGCCCGTTGGCGCTGCGGATCTGTTCGCGCAAAAAGGCGACCTCGGCCTTGAGTCGTTCGATGATGGCCGACTTATCTCCCTCTTCGACCTGCTGAATGCGGGGTTTGGACTGAATGGCGCGTGCGCGCTGGGCGTACTGAACGGTGTTGAGTGTCTCGCTGAGATGGAATTCCGGTGGCGTGACGCAGGCGATCATGTAGGTGATGGCATTGCCGCCCAGCGAATCCTGCAAGAGCCGCGTGAGCTTGGAGTCGCGGTAGGAAACGTGCGCGCCTGCGTTTCGCGACGACAGCTGGCTGATGACTTTGCCCAGCGCAGCCAGTCCAGCGTTGATGGATATTCCTTCCTTTGCGCGCTCACCCTGCGCACCCGTGTTTTTCAGCCTCTCGCTTCCGGCTAAATCGACAAAGTGCAGCTTGCTGTCGGTCGTCACGGAGATGTCTTGGCTGCCCATGGCTTCCAGCGGCATCGAGAGGCGCTTGTCGGAGTTTGAGTACTTGCTTTTGCGCTGGACCAAATTGAGCGAGAAGACGGCGTGGGACCGGGATGATTTGGCGTTGATGGCAGTAGCATCGGTCTGACGAATGGAAGAACCGAACTCGAGGGCGTTGAGAAGGTCGTCGACGCACGTAATGTCGACCTGGTGCAGGCCCGTAAGGATGATGTTGCCCTTGACATCTTCTCGAATGGCCACCGAGGTCCGATCATGGAGCGGAGTTGAGTCGTCAACCAGAAGGTCCCGCAGCGTTTCGTTGTAGATTTCCACATATGTCGCCGTCATCGCCCAGTTCCGGTCGCCCAGGTTATTCTGGCCAAAAGCACGAGGACTTCTGAAACTGCTGGCGCTCCTCATCGTGCCGTTGCTTCCTCCACCTCTCTGTACGTCTAGCTTCTCGAACAAAGCGGCTGCGGCTCGTGGAATGACACCTACAGGGAACGTGATATGTTAGCCATGCGAAAGGACATGCGCGGCTTGCGCGATCGGGCCTATTGCCTTATAGGCAATGAGAGGAATCGGCTGAAGGCAGCGAGTTGGGCAAAGAGATAGAATGAGGCGCGTACCCATGTCGTCTGGATTCTGCTGTGCGCTAGGACCTGAAGTGCCCATGGTGTATGATTTGCCAGCACCGGACTGGCCGTAGGCGAGAAGAGAGACATTGTACCCTTGTGTAAAGGCGTTGATGCTGTCACTCAAGTAGTCCCAGATGCCATCCTGCATGACCTCGGGGCCAAAGACGCGATCGAAGACGAAGAGCTTGCGGCCTTGGGGAGAGTCGATGGTTAGGCTCGTGTTGGACGTGACGTGCACCATGGGGCGCTGGAAGCGCTGCGGAATCAAGTCATAGCCTGGATCTTCCGGATTCAACGCGGGTCGGACTCGGACAGCTGGATGTAGTGACAACGACGGTCAAAAGTCAGCTCATCGGTATCAACAGGAGCAAGCCAAGAGAATCGAGGGCAGCGACGCCGTGGCGAGCCGATTCGCAAAGGCGCCGGGAACACGACCAATGTTGCGTACGTACCGACACGGACAGCCGTCCGATTGTCCTCATCAGAGGCTCTGCTCTCGCCGCCTTGCTTGCTGTTCATACTCAACCGGCTGGTGCTCCTTGGTTGAGGCCGAGAAGCAATCGCGCTCAGGGGACGCTGAAGCTTATGCGCTGGCGATGGCGAGGCCGGCGGAGAAGAAGTGGCCATGGCGGAAGCTGCGAAGCGAGGCGGAGCCCGTTGTCACCGAGGCAGCCAAGGTCCAATATTCGCAGGTAGGGGCCCGCGTCGACGGTGCGCACAAGCCGGCGCAAACGCGCACAAGCGACTGCAGGTTTATGACCAAGGCGCGGACACGGGGAGCGCTGGACTGGTGAGGGATGGCGAGCAAATTAGACAGACAACGGATGAAGCCGGCTGGCGATGTGTCTTGGGAGAGGGAGGAAAAGGAACGACGATGGGCAGAGCCTAGCGACCAGCGAGCGGCCTTCTCCAGAAAGAGAGTCGTTGCGCCGATCGAAGTTCGTTGCCAGTAAGCTGGATCTCTCTTTTTCCGGTCTCTTTTTGCTTTTTCCTTCTCGTGTACCTCTCTCTTCTCTTGCTCACTCCCCGTCTCTGCTGGTTCCCCCCTTGTCTTGCTCTGTCTGATCCAATCTTGCGCACCTACTGGGCAGTGGAGACGCAATGCTGGTGCATGAACTCACACAGGTAGAGGTACGAGGACAGCAGACAGACAGGTACAGGACGGATGTGTGTGCGCGTATGCGAATTCGTATGTAAACGTGTGTGTCTATGTCGGGCAGCGCTACCTCAGCAGGCACGGATGCATGTCCAGCGCAAGCACTGATTCGACGGTCGTCTTCGTTCGTGGGGATATTGCGGTAGCACGACTGGATGGGCGGACGGGCGAACAGGCTGCTCGCGAGGAGGGTCTCGGATACCCTTGTTCGCCTATCAACAGGGCATGTCAGAGCTGTGCATTTGATGGAGACGGCAGGGCCCTCGAAGCGAGTGGATTTGCTGTCCCGTACCTAATTAAACAGGGCACCAGGCCTTGCCAATGGAGCGGATTGAGCGTCGCGATGGGGCCTTGATCTCGTATGTACCGATACAAAGGACCAGGCGCAGTTATGCAGAGGGCGAGGCAGGCGAAATCGAATCTGCGCGAGATCCTGCGGAGGAGACGAGGCTGCAGAAGGCAGAATGCGACGCAATGCAGCGACAGAGCAATTGGAGACAAAGGACCAAAGACAGTGGTGTTTTTCCGGCCCGATATCTGAAAAGGGGGGGAAAGTGCTGGCGTTTGGCTACAGTTGGCAGGTACCTTGCTAGTAGGGGGAAGCAATCACTTCAATGAAAAAACATCAATAAGTGCTCTAGTGTTGAGGGCAAAGCACTGAGGTGTGCTATCAACGACAACCAAAGAAGTTGACTGAAGAAGACAAGGAGAACGCATGGGCTTGGTCCAACCCAGACCCGAGTCTTCAAACACCCCAAATTGCCTCGCACAACCCCTAAAAAGCCACCGCGAATAAGGCTCAAGCGTTGCGCCGCCAGATTGCAGAACAGGTTTCAGTCTCCGTAGAGTTACAGGTACAGGTACTTTCATTTCAGCACCGGCAATTGACCGCGGCCAGGTACAGAAGACCTGCGATCGTTGGCAAGGCCCCGAACCCCTGAAATTGCATGCTCCTAAACGGACTAGCGCCCCGATGCGAGGTGACCGGTTTGGCGCTTCGCTCCCCTGGCCCTTAGCCTTTTCGGGCAACGGCTGCTCCAAGCCACTCTGCAAAGCCACCGCAAGCCCTGGGGCGGGAGACGCTGGCGCCATTCGACGAGAAACCGGCCTCCAGGTTTCTTTGTGCTTTTGGTGGCTTTTCGACCTGATGCACCATCGATCCATTTTGCCCAAAGGCGAGCATCGAACTCTCGCTTGTTCCTGGGTTTGTCCCTCTTGGGCTAGACTGCGTCCTCCCTGCTAGGCCCCTCAGCACAGCTACAGAAGCGTACTCTGGCTTGTACCTGTACCTGTACCTGCGCTCCGCCAAAGGCCGCACGAAGCAACAGTCGAAGCAGCGAGCAGTTCTTGTCTCTGATGCCATCAAGATGTCGTACCGCCTCAACCCTATCGTCATACTCTTCCCTTGTCTAATTCAGTACTCTGTTGCCAAAATCTGACCCGTGGAGTCTGGAGATTACTTGCACGATAGCCGAACTCAGAGGACGAGAAAAAGTGTCCGCTCCTCGTTCTCCACGATATTGCCACATGCGCGCGCGATTGACAAAGCAACGACGACCAGGTCTGACTGCATGTGGGACGCGAAGACATGTGCTAGCGTGTGACTGCTGCTACTGTATGGGCATCAAGCCCTGGTAATCGGTGATGAGGCGGCAGAGCCCAACTCTGAGGTGCCCATTCTTTCCTTCGAGATGGCTTCAACTCCGGGTTGATTAGAGGAGTAAGGTATTGGTCGGTATACTATCAAGATCTACCTACCTTACTGTGTGCTACCTACCTTATCCATCGTATGTTCTCCCAACCTGCTCACTTGCGGCTGTCTCTTCCTACCTTACCCAGTAGTAGCAGATACCTACCTACACAGAAATGGCGTCCGACATGCCAGCTTGCCCATCTGCCCATCAAGCCTGGAGCACCTGGATCTTGCTGATTGCTGCGCATTCTCTCGCCCACTTCATCTGCGTATGGGGTACCACAAACGCCGCTCAAGGCCTTATTCACTCGTACCGAGCACGGATTGCTTCGTAATACAGTGATTGAAATGAGCCACCAGGCCAGGATGTCATTTCCGCCGCTGCCGTCATTGTACTCCGGACCGCCTCCCCTCTTCTCCCGATTCAGATCGCCTTTGCTCTGTCTACTTGCGTTCTGCACGCCATTTCCCTTTGGCCGCCTCTTTCATGACATGCGGCGCCACGTTCCATCGACCCATTGAGCCTGTTGATGGCAGCACTTGTTCGCACACGCTGCACTGCGCGGTGACAAACAGGGGCATGACTGCTAATAACACTCGGTAATGGACGTGGCCGTGTCACAGCACCACCACGGCGCTTCAAAGGGGCAACCGGCTATTGTTTGCAGGCAATCAAACCTATCGCCGACACCAGGGCGATCTTCTCCCACTGCAGGCATCGGTGCTTCAGCTGGACCAGCACGGGCAGCGTCAGGTGTAACTCCCAGAGATTAGCATCGCGGTGCCTGCATGACTTGTGCTTCCGCACCACGGAAGCAATATTGCTCGTACTAGTACTTTGGTTAGGGACGTGCATCTTCAATCTGCCGCTATGACGATCCTCTTCACCTTGAGTCCTGCTGTCGACCTACGTATACCTCATGCTCCATAGTACCTTAGGTAGGTAGCTCTTTGGCGAGCGATGGATGACCCAGATGCTCGGTTGACTGGTCAAGTCGTGCTGTGCTACCCTACACCACCACTGGATTCTGTCATTGGCGGAGATGCGGCTTGCCTATGGAGGAAAAGGACATGGAGTAAACAGAAACAAGTCATGAATACTGGGATAGCAGTTGCTCTTTATGAATTTTGGCCACATACTGGGGCTAGGTACGTGTCGGAGAAACAGACGAGAATGCTCTCAACATAGGTACCTAGGGCGCCGAGCTATCTACATGTAGTAGGTACTCGTCAGTAGCAGAAGAGGGGGAGGCAAATCCCAAGAGCAATCGGTTAGGCACATGTAGACAGGACACTCTTCCGTATGCTCAAACTGCCCAGGTGAAGTCTTGAATAAGAATGGCTTTGGATCAGTCACCATTTCCCGTTATAACCCTTGAGATCAATAGGCAGAAGCTTCCATTTGACAGCGGCGATGAGCGACAATGGATTATGTAATCGTATCTAGAATCCCACGTGATCTGGCGATTCGCGCGTAACCAGGTTCGCGTCCGACTCGAGGCTCACGATAAGACTGGAGCTGCGACTGATTGCAGCGAACCCTTGCTGACGTTGCAGCACATGTGAGATGGCACGGCATCACAGCCTTGCCGGCTTCAGCCTTGGATAGCCGCTCACCAAAGCCATTGCCTCTCTCTTGCGCCCTTCCAGCTGCCATGGCTTCCCAGGTGATTGATCTGATCTCCTCCAGCCCGTCGTTGCCTGCCAGAGAAGCATCGCCATTGGCCTCATCGCCCATTGCCATCGACAGTCCGCCACGAAACAAGCGCGGGCGGTCTCGATCACGGTCACCGAACCTGTTCGTCACCTCCGACTTGGACATTAGCGATGAGGAACCTACCGGCCATGGTGCCAAGAGGCCTCGCATATCTGAGTCTGATTCGCTGCCTGTCAACCTATCTCGGGCACCACAACCTCCATTTCTCAGCGGCACATCAAACAGGCCGAACCGAGTAGAATTCGATCCGGTCGAGTTCACGAGCTCCCTAGATTTGGAAACCCCGAAAGTCCAACATGATGCTGGCATATCCTCTCACACCTCGCGTACTGTTCACACGCGCCAGGTGCCACCAAACAGCGGCTTGAGCTCCGACCCTTTTGCAAGCTCTCCTCCACCTGCTCCTCCTCCTCCTGCAGCTGGTGCTGCTGGATCGAAGCCAAACTCTAACCAACATACGACTGTGAACATCACAACCCATGATTTGACTGATCCTTTTGCAAGCTCACCGCTTCCGCCTCATCAACCTCTAGCCGCTCCACCTGTTATACGGGGGGCACATACAGCAAGAGAACGGCCTGAGCTGGCACAGCTGGTACCAGATGATGCTGGATCGCCGGATCCTTTCGCCAGCTCCCAAGATGCCAACCTCCCTCGGCCTATCAATGCCTCTACGTCTCGCAGAGCAGTGTCTGTAGAGGTGGCTGACCAGTCTTGGAGGCGGAGGCACTGGGATCCGATATCAAGTTCAGCCCCAGAGCAGACCCCACGAGCTTCTCACTTGAAGAGGTCCGTCGCCGAACCGCGAGATGCTGGACCGGTCGTTATTAGCATCGATTCGGACTCTGCAGGCACATCGGACGACGAGTTCCCGGACATTGCCGACTTCGGCGTGGCCAATTTCAGGCCACGTCCTCGGTCTCCTATTCGACGCTCTCGTAGCGATATCGTATCCTCGCGGAGTACCAAGGCTAAAGCAGCTACGAGTACGGCTACAGCAAGAAGCGCAGAACAACGAGCTCGTGATAAGGAAGCCCAGGCAGCCGCCAGAGCCGCAGAAAAGGAGCGAAAGCGGCTGGAAAAGGAGCAAGTGAAAGAGGCCAAAGCCTTGGAGAAAGAGCGTGCTACTGCGCTGGCAGAGGTGAACAAGGTCCGCACGGACAAGAAGGTTTCGACTCCGGAAATGATTCTCAACATGCCGTCGGGCATAACGGAAGGACTCAAAGTGCAGCTAGAGACTCTGCTGGACGGGCTCACCGTGGAACACACCACCTGGAACAGCCCCGTTACCAACGCCTTCAAGTGGCAGAGAAAGGTTCGGAGTCGGTTTGACGAAGAGATGGGCCACTGGGAGCCTATCCCGCTACGAATCGTGCCGGAGAAGCACGTTCTGATCCTGATGACGGCAGATGAGTTTGTGGGCATGGCTGTCGATGACACCGTAGACTCCAGTGTATCTCAAGCAAAACGACACTTCCCGGACCACGAACTCATCTACCTCCTCGAGGGTATGAACCTCTGGTTGAGAAAGAACCGCAACATCAGGAACCGCAGATTCACATCCGGCGTGCGCGCACAGGATCAGCCACCTCCCGAAGCAACGGCAGCGTCATCATCATCATCAACGACGACAACGACAGCAGCTTCTCGTCGACGCCGTAAGAACGCCGCTGCCGAGGAGTACATTGCCGAAGACATTGTCGAGGACGCCATGCTGCACCTACAGATCGAGCACGACGTCCTCATTCACCACACAGCCGTGCCCTTGGAATCGGCCCAATGGATTGTTGCCTTTACGCAGCATATATCAACCATTCCATACAAGAAGATGCGCGACAAGATGACTTCTGCGGCGGGTTTCTGCATGGAGAGCGGACAGGTCCGGACGGGGGACGACGCCCACGACACGTACGTCCGTATGCTGCAGGAAATTGCGCGCGTTACGGCTCCCATTGCGTACGGGATCGTGTCGGAGTTTGACTCGGTGAGCAAGCTTGTTACGGGCCTCGAGCAAGGAGGGCCGTTGGCGTTGGAGAGCGTGCGAAAGAGCGTCAACAAAGATGGCGTGGCGTCCGAGCGGACGGTCGGACAGGCTGTGAGCAAGAGGATTCACAAGGTTTTCACGGGGAGAGATGAGACGAGTACGGATGTGTGACGAAGCTTCTTAGTGCATGGCCTCGCGATCTGCCTTGACTGGTTTTTTTTGACATGGGACATGGAACGCATTTATAGGATAAATGTATAGTATAGATATCACCTCCAAGGGTTCAAGATCGAGACGGAACAAATAATGAGCCATATCTGTCACGATGGACTGGTACGACAAGAAATCACAGGCACGATGATGAGAAATAAATCGAAGCATCATTAAAAATCGTATTCCATTATCTGACTAAACTGTCTGTATCGTGTATCGAATCATCAAATCGTGTATCGTGTCTAAAGGTGTCCGGGTTAGCAAAGGACACAGCACTCAAGATGCGCAAACGTAAAAAGAGTGATAAGGGTGATTTGTCAGACAGCGGTTGGACAAAATATTTTCCACATTGTGTTTTTCAGAACAGGTCTGTGAGTTATTTGTTGTATCATCACAAAAAAGGGCAGGCAAAGCAAATGCAAAAGCGAAAATGAAGAAAAAAAAACGTACCTTTGCAAAGAAAATGGCTGGGTAGCGCCGCCTAATGCTACCCAGCACTCATGTCATGACTCTTGCGTTTCTTCGTTGGACCCGGCAGGAAAAACGACGTCAAGGTGCGCTGCTTCTCATCAAAGGCGGCGCTGCCAATGCCGCCTCGAGTCTTTTTCAAGTCCCGGAGATGGATGGTGCAGTTGACGAGGCTGACGTGCAGCCTGAGCGGCAGCGACTTGTCCTCGCCTGCCATGGCCTCGGCCATGGAGACGGTGCATTTGAGGTAGCCCGTGTTGTCCCAAAAGGGAGGCGAGATGAGGGAGCTGGCAGCGCTGGGATTGGGGTCGACAGTGATGCCGCCACGGCTGACTCGGGCGCAGAGCTCGCGGTACAGGACGCCGAGGATGATGCCGTGGGACACAATGGCACATCTCGACCTCGATGAAGCCTCCTCCGTCTGTAAGCTCAGGAGCGGTAGCAGGTACCCGTCCAGGAAGGCGTCGACCCTCGCTTTCATCGACTCGGGGGTCTCGGAATCGGGCGCACGACCCCGCGAGTCTCCGAACTTGATGCCCTCATCGCTTCCAAAGTCCTTCTCCCGCAGCTCGGCGAGCTGCACGACCGGAATGTCCCGCGAGTGAACGCGTTTCTGTTCCGCCGCAATTGCCTCGGCCGTCTTGGCCGCGCGCTGAAGATCGGACGAGAAGATGTATTCAAGAGCCGAATCCCCGTCCTCGGCCAGGTGAGTGGCCAGCCTTCGAATCTGCAGCACGCCGTGGGAGGTCAGCGCCGAGTCCCGCGACCCGGCATAGATACCGGCCACGTTGTCGACCGTCTCGCCATGGCGGATCAGGAAGAGGTGCATCTTTGAACGGACACAAGGAACGAGCAGCGGTGGAGCAAGTAGCTCCGCGTCATGGAGGCGAGGACGGTGCTGCGGGTGCCATGTGGGAGGCCCGACAGGGTTTTGTTTGGGGGGGGGGGGGGAGAGAGCGCGGAGGAGGATGGAATGGAAGAGAGAAGAGAGAAGAAGGTTCAAGTCGAGGAAGGAAAAGTTTTTCTTTAATCGTAGATTTCGAGGGCTCCGATTAGGGCATAAGTTGGTGGGGTAGTAGGTGGATAGCTGCATACGCTTTTCACTTTAGTGCCAGATATGCACTTAGAAGAAGCTAGCTTGTTGACCCCACCTTGCCCACCATTGCAGCAATCAAGCTCTAATCTGGCTCGGGGCGAGAGCCGAATTGCACGTGAAAGAGATGAAACCAATAGGAAGAGAGAGCGAGAGAAGGCATGATCGATCAGAATGTGGATGGATCTCAGAATTGAAAAGTATCTGGAACGGATTCTTTACGATTAATGTATAACTAAGGAGGCAGATTGTGCTCATCTGTTGATAACAAATCTCCAGGAGCTGAATGAACGAAGCTCTTGGTGCACTTAACTACGCCGCTAGTACTAGGTACTCTGAAGAGCTGCATGGTAGGTATGGAAAAATTCTCACATGGAAATTGCAAGACGACGGACCACTTGACACTCAATTTTCAAAGTAGAAACCTCCCGTGATGTACGAAAGCTATCTTTGTGTGACATCAATCCGCCTGGTGGTGGCCAGGTCTCCCCAGCTTTGCCATCACAGCCGTGAACGGGTTCCTGGCTGAAAACTTGAGCCAGGTCGAGAAATACACAACGCCGTAATTGAACAAGATGAAGCCGCAGAAAATGCCAAAGTCTCTCCAGATATGGGCGTACTCGACACTGAAGCTCTTTCCAAACTGATCACCTGTTGCGTATTGACAGAACTCACACAAGCCATCAGAAGCTGTCTGCACGTAACCGCCGGCCCGGTTGATGTACGAAGCAGTATAGCTTTCACATGTCTGGCCAGGAGGAGCACTGAAGCGGGCGAATTCACTGCTCTTACATCGCACCGGATGGTCATGAATGGCGGCACCGAGAAACGCCTCGAGCAGATAGTGGAAGGGCGACAGCCAGTACATCCAGCTCTTCCAAAAAGTCGGCAGCTGATTGGGCGGCACGACGACTCCGCAGAAACTGACGACGAAGAGGAAGAAGACGGGCACCAAAAGACTCGCCAGCAGCTCGTTTGGCGCAAAGGAGGCAATGGCCTGGCCGAAGCTGATGTAGTAGAGCTCAAACACCAGGACCAGCAGAAACGAGAAACCAGACGTGAAACTGGACACTCGCGTCCCAAAGATTCCCCACCACCAGCAGTTGAAGTAGATTGCTCCAGCGACGATGCCGTAAGGTATCTCGACGACTACGGCAGACGTGACCCAGGCCAGCCATGAGTAGATCTTGGCGCTGTTCTCGCGGGACTGGAACAGGTTGCGCGAGCTGATGAAGACGGGCTGCAGCTGCTGGATCAGGGGCGGCGAGATGGTGAGCGTCATGAAGATGGAGAATAGCCGGCTCTGGTACGCAATTGTCGAGTAGCCGAGGCGCCAGAAGGTGAAGCAGTTGAACAGACCCGTCAAGATGTGCAGCATGAACTTGCCCACGATGTAGTTGGGTGACCTCCAGTACGAGACAAAGGCGCGCTTGACGACCAGCCTCGTTTGAACAGAGAGCGGAGCGGCGTATTCGCGATCATCCTTGAGATTCTTGGATGGCTCCACCTTCTGTCGGGATGAAATCATGTCTTGAATCTCCTGGGAGCGCTGCTCATGCTCCGGCGATGACGCCCACACATCGGCCCAGTCTTGGCCGTGATAGTTGGGATCACCTGCGCCAATGGCTTCAAGCATATACTCGGCGGGATTGGCGTTGGGAGGGCACTTGTGCGCTCCGTGGGATTCGAAGTACTGAATCAATTGCTGGCTGTCCTTGCCCAGGGGCCCGTGGTAGACGACTCTTCCGCCAGACTTGAGCAAAAGCAACTCGTCAAAGTGTTCAAACAACACCGCGGACGGCTGGTGGATGGTGCAAAGAACTGCCTGACCAGCATCGGCTAGCTTCCGTAGGAAACGGACAATGTTGAACGCGGCGCCAGAGTCGAGACCAGAGGTCGGTTCGTCGAGGAACATGAGTAGCTCCGGCTTCGATGCCAGCTCAACGCCAATCGTCAGTCGCTTTCGCTGCTCCTGATCGAGGCCCTGGCCAATCTTGCCAATGGTGGCGCCCGCAATATCTCTCATCTCGAGGAGGTCAATAATGGTTTCGCAGTACGCGAGCTTCTCCTCCTTGGGAACCTCGTGCGGCTGTCTCAGGAGGGCAGAGAACTGTAGAGCTTCGCGCACGGTTGAAGTCGGTTCGTGAATGTCCATCTGCTCCGCGAACCCCGTGGCTCGCTGAAAAGACTTGGGTAGAGGGCGGCCATCGACAAGAAATTCGCCACTGATAGTACCGAAGCGAATGCGCTGTGCCAAGGCGTTGAGCAACGTCGTCTTTCCCGCACCTGTTGAGAAAGTCAGCTTTGGTACCTATGTGGAAAAAGATCTCCCCTGAGATTTCCCCAAAAGATTCATACCTGATGCGCCCATCAAAGCTGTGAGCTTCCCGGGCCGGACATATCCCTGGACATCTTGAAGCAGCTTCCTCTCACCCTTTTCATAGGGGATGGTGTAGTTGATGTTGCGAAAGGTGAAGATGGTTTCGTTCTTGGCTATGCCCGGACCGCTGCTTGAATCGCTGAAATCCTGTGCCTTTTCCTGAACCATGGCTGGGGTGACGTGCGATACAGCTCCAGACTCCTCATCCTTCTTCTTTTCCCCAGCCCTGCCGCCAGTCTCGATGGTTGACTCGACCGCTTTTGGGACTTGACCTCTCTTGAACATTGTGATGGCTCCTCCACCCGCATTTGGCTTCATTATCTCCATTCCGACTGCCGTCAAGAAGACAAAGAAGATGAAAAAGGCCCAGAGGAACCCAAAGTTCCGCCACAGATGTGATCGAGTGTATTGAAAGGCCGCTTTGATGTACGCTGCGCCATCCACACTCGTCTGTCCTGGTTGGCTTCCTGCTAGAGTGCAAGACTGGAATTGCGGCGACGCCCCTGGCCCTTGAGGCACCAAATATGGACTCACGCACTGGAGATGGAGGCCCGTGAATTCGTTCGACATGAGGCACTCAAATCCGTAAAAGATCCAATTGATCCATCGCAGCCAAGAGAACCAGGGGTGCATCTCGGATGGAGGAATCAAGTATCCCGTATACACAATCAGAATTTGTACAGCAACGCCGGTCAACCGCGTCGCCTCGTCCAGAGTCGGGCACCAGGCTGCTATGCACCGGAAGAAGGCATATGTGACCATGGTCACAAGCCACAGGATGAGAGTGGCAATGAAGTACTGCGATGCTGTTCGCGAAAGATGCGCCATGAAGTAGATGATGGTGTTGAAGAGCACGACCTGTATGAAGACGAGCGGCACATCGACCACGGTCTGCGCCACTGCGTATGCCGCTGGTCGGTAGAAGGAAAAGGACTTGTGCTTGAGCATGATGGGCTTAGACGTGAATGCCGCCGTCATTTCGGCCAAGGCAAGCAGCGCGTTGAACAGCAGCAAGAAGAAGAGCGTGCCGCCTCTCGGAAACGCCCCAGCCGTGGTTGCGGGGAGGTTATAGAATAGGCTGCCGACAATGAGGCCCTGGAATAAGAGACCACCCCATTTTCCAAAGAGAGACGCCGAGTCTCCCAGCATGATGAGGAACTGGCGCTTGGTACAGGCGATGACCTGTTGATGGAAGGCGAGGGTATAATTGTGTTCTGCCATTTTCTTGGACTGTGCTGCCTCCCGCTCTTCGACTTGGGCGCGGAGTTCCTTTTCGAGGGAATCCATGTCAGCCAGATTCTCCTTGTAAATATCGCTCTGACGATAGGCGTTGAAGAACTCATCCGGCGATCGCGGGATGCGCTGCTCCCAGCCAGGGCGAATGCTCCGTTCATGCTGATCGCTGACAGATGTCAGGAAGTCGGCCGTCGTCCATCGCTCGGGACAGTCGAAGCCCAGATTCAGGAAATACTGCTTTGCCTTTTCCGCAGGGCCGAAATAGAGACACTTTCCGCCGTCAATGAGCAGCACCTTGTCCACGAGCTCGTAGAGCGACTCTCCGGCTTGGTATAATGACACCGCGGTAGATATTCTTCCCATGTTGGTCATTGCTCGTATGGCTCTCACATACTCCAGAGCCGTACTTGCGTCAAGGCCTTTACTTGAGTTGTCCCAGCCTTGCACGGAAGCGCGGGTGATCATGGCCTCTGCGATACTGACACGCTTTCGCTCACCACCAGAGACACCACGGATGAATTCGTTGCCGACCTTGGTGCCGAGGGTGTGTTCAATCCAGAAGAGCTTCGTAACGACACGGAGAAACTCCTTGATGTAAGATGAACGGCTTTCACCCTCGAGCCGGCCCTCTTTGCCCGGCGTGCGAGTCCGAAGCGCAAAGGTCAAAGTTCTCTTCACCGTGAGAGTTGCATAGTGCAAGTCGTCCTCCGGGTTGTAGATGACTTCGCCGCGGAAGTGCTTGGCTATCTGCTTCGCGTCTGCTCCGCCATACGTGACATCTCCCTCCACGGCCTGGAAGCCGGAACGTTGGTTACAGAAAGCCTTGAGGAAAGTCGAGCAGCCGGATCCCGGACGACCTAGGACAAGAAGAAGTTCACCAGGTCGGACACAGCCGTCGAAATGGCTAATCAGCTCCCTCACCGGCGGCTTGGCCTGGGCAGCTTTTGCACCACCTCTCACAAGGTTCCTGATCTTTCGGGGAAGCCCCAGGAAGATGTCGCCGACTGTTGGTTGAAGACTGGCGCCTAGTCCGACACCCTTCACGGTGAGATCTCGAAAGATGACACCGCTATGTCGAAGATGCTCCTCAGGGTTGTTTTCTTGCCTGGCATGCCCAAACATGCGCGACATGAGCCGTTCTATCTCTGCCGATTCCTCGGGGCCTTCTGTGCCGGAGGCGAAGCTCCCAGTTGTCCGGCGTCGTGACATTGCTCGAAAGAGATCATCTTCATTTTGAATACTCGCACCGCTTGCTGTTCTCGATGGGCCTGGCCGACGACCTGGGGTTGAGGAGTCGTCGCTACTAGATGAGATTCGGCCACCGCTGAGCGACGATTCCTCTTGGTCTTTTCGGCAAGCTTCATCGTGGAGAGTGTTGTTTTCTTCACCAGAAGAAGCTTGCGGCGACAGCGCGCCGCTTTCCTTGGAGTCCATTGGGCCTGGGTCTTCACTCATAGCGTACTGACGAAGTGAACCAAGCGCGACTGAGCTGGTGATTGTTCGACACAATTTCTCAGGTGCGACAATGCTCGAGGTCTCAACGGAGGGCTCTGGAATTTGTCCTCAGACCACCGCCATCCATCGTTCGACAAGCCGCTCCACATCTTTGGGCCAACGGTTGGCTTTGACATTTTAATCTCTTCTGATTCGGACTTCCCAAGAGTCCGGGAGAGGCTGAAGGAGTCCGATCCGACCGAAATATGGCGAGTCGATGACGATAGAGTTTCCGCTCGTACACCCTTCCAACGGAGACACTGTGCCGCATACCCCCGAGCCGCGCATCAACAGCGGCCACATGTGAACGACGCCACAGTAGATCTTGGCTGGAAGCTAGCCATGACGCACAGTCCCAACGTCATGTTAGTCGCTGGGATCGAGCTGTCATCGCTTTTTTGCAGCTGCCTTTAAGATATGGGCGATCGACTGAGGCTGTTTAGATCGGTAGCCGCTGGGCGAGCTTCCAATCCTTCGTCATTGTTTGGCTGCATCGGTGTTATTCGTAGGTTGCCTGCATTAACAAAGAGCTTACGTTTCCTCCCGCGAAGAATATCCCGAGGCATAGCGAGCCAAGACTTGGAAGGTCCGTATCTAGGAAATCGACGATGAATCTCGATACGCCTGTCCGCGCATGCGGTGGTGGCAGGGGTCGGACATAGGGCTGTGCCAACTACCGAGATCACGCCAATTACAAAGTCCGGCTTACAAGAAAATGAATGGCTCATGGCTCTCATGTTTTGACGAGTGACAGGCAGCCTAATGAGTTGTTCTGCCTCTTCCTAGAAATCTGGGGAAAATGCAGCGGCTTGTCTAAATACGTGCAAACTCCGCATGTCTTGAATCGGTTGCGTCTAAGGAAGCGCCAGAGCTGACTCGGAAAGTTTGTATGACAGAGACAGTGCGTGGATGTATGGAATGTGAGGAAGCACGACGCAGATGTCAACGACTGGAAGCATCAAAAGAACATAGATGAGGCAGAATTTTGACATCTCGATATCGTCACCGTAGTCTCCAACGCTTATAAGAACCACCATGGTATCAGAGAGCACGCATTGCCGACCCTTTTGTTCAACAGGAGGACATTATTGCACGGCAAGCGATAGAATAATGTATGAAGAAATCTGTAATTGGTATCGTCTATGGAAACATTCGCTCGTCCATGTCTGACTTGTGTATTATGCATTATATACAGGCTGCGCTCTGAAGCCTGTTGTCCATACTCTTCGGACAGCGCTCGAGAACATACAATCCCTCCTCCTTAACAAATTCTCCCACCGCCATCAGACATAGTCATGCCCAGGCTGAGACTGAGGTGCCGGCTGATATTCGTAAGACATGCCAGCTGCCCCAGAATACGAAGTCGAGCCCTCCATCATCGGCTGTGCATGCTCGGAATCGTTGTTCGACTCGGACTGATTGGTTCCACGACGCAACGGCCTGGGGCTGCCGCGTTTGAAGAACAGGGGAGTATCGCGACGAATGTGGGTGAGGAGAAGCACAATGCCCCAAGCGATGCAGAGCGTGGGAAGAAGCCACGGAGTGCTCAGATATCTGTCCAACTGGTCCGAGTTCAAGTTGAGGAGGGCAGTAAGAGCCATGCCGAGTGCTAGAAGGAAGTAAATAATCGTACGGATGACATGCCAAGGCTTCCAGGGAGTCACGCGGGCAACGACGGAGAGAAGCACCATCAGCGCCAGACAACAACCAGCCGCGACGTAGCCATATGTGAACTAAGCAAGTCAAGTGGTTAGCCTACGGAATGACAGAGGTGAACTGCTAGGTATAAGAGAGCAGACATACCACCAGGTTGTATCGGTCCCAGGTTGCTTGGTCAATCTCAGCTGAGAAATCAGCTGCCGACTGGGTGATCTCTTCGCCCTTTTCCCGTTGTTCCTTGACCGCTTCGGCTTCGAGATCGATTTCGAAGTTTGTGAAGACGCTATTCTCCATTGCAGTAACTAAGGCCTCTATGATCTTCGAGAAGAGGTCCGTGGTTTTATCGGTCGGCAGCTCGTAGTTTTCATCCGTCAAAGCATCGGCCCACTTGGGCCAGAAGGAGTTCGGAATGTTGGTGATGTTTTCAAGAGCCTCTTGAAAGACGTATTGCGTATCGGAATATTTGGGAGGATATAGCTTGAAGAAGTTGGCGATTTCGTCCGTCATGTTTTGCTGGACCAGCTGGCTGGTAGCACGAGCAAGCCTTGGCGGATCAAAGACAATCCAGTTGGCTGCCAAGTGGTTGAACACGTCGACCACCTTGGACCACTGGATGAATTGCGTAAATCCCTGCAAAAAGAGGACGAGAGCTAGATGGAATGGGAAATGGAGCATGGTCCAGATCACCTGACGCACGGGTGGGAGATGCGACGCCTTCATCCAGTCGAAGTAGATCAAGAAGATCATGTAAGTCGTTGCAACCCCGGCAGTGAGAATTCCGATCGTGATAGCATCTAGTTGTCAAACGAACTTCTGTGTTAGAACTCATTCAAGAGACGACAGTGAAACGAAGTGAGATATGACCGAACTTACCCCAAGAGTCAGGGGCATCGACGATAATCACCACCTTGTCGGCTATGACGACAATGCTGTCGCCGAGGATGATGACGCTCAGGAGAAACATGCGATTCATCAGGTGCGTCTTGGAAAGGCTGAGGACCGAATAGCGGAGCGACAGACCAAAGGTCAAGAGGGCCTCCAAGACACCAACGATATACCAGGTAACGAACACGCTGCTGTGGTGGGTGTCGGTGAAGCGGAAAGTGACGCCAAGATAGATCATGGCAGCGACGAAGTGGATGGACATTTGGAGGTAGAACGCCAGATGGACTTTCTTGAACTTCCTGACGTGCCAGAGAATACTGCCGTATTCAATGGTCAATCCCAGACGAGATGCCATCAATATGAGAGCTAAGAAGCAATGTGAGCACATGTTGCTTGTCTGAGGCGGTGAAATGGTCTCGCATACACATTGCTCTCATCGTTGCTGCTTGCTGGTTGCTTGGGTCGAACTTGGGAGCGACGACGGCGAAACCAACAAAGGCTCCAAGATGAATAGCTCGAACAATTCGCTCTGCAACCATTTGTTAGGATTGAGCGCAACTTTGTATCGCCATGGGACTAGCACAAAAGGAGGCGAACCAAAAATGCTGTCCGTTACGAATCGAACATCGTAGAGGCCAACGACGAGCCAAGTGATCCATAGCATACTGTATAACCCGAGTTAGAAGGTCCATGAGAATGCGCGATCGAGAATCCAATGCTGCCCGAGACTAACCAGAAGTATCCGATGTAAGATGCGACTCGCTCGTGGCTCGTTACTGACTGCGTCTTGGAGAAAACAGCGTAGTTGGCGGCAAAGAACAGGTCGGTGAAGACTTCCAGCGTGCCAGCTTCTTCGTGCTACGTGTTGAAAGGAACATTAGTAGGAATGCCCGAATTGCAAACTGAAAGGAATCCTAACTCACTCTCGCGAATTCGATCGACCTGTCTGTGTAGCGATCTCCAAACTCACTCAGATTGGGCATCTCTACGCCTCTCTCAGACCCCAGAACGACTGGACTCTTCATAAGCCGAAGCTTCTCACGAGTAGTGAGCTCGTGGCTGTCCTTCTCCGTCATCTTGGCCAGCGAGTGCGGTACTGACAAACACCAGTCTGCCCTATGCAGAAACTTAGTAGGGATGCGAATGCCAAGAGGAAGGTTTGGTGATGAAGGTGCCGGCGTTCAGGTATTAATACTTTGCTACGAGTGCCGGGATCGCATCACTACCTCCCAGCTACCCAGTCGACCCGTTACCACGGGCCATTGGACAATGGGAAGATCAGCCTTACCATGAACTTCGATTGGCGTACCTAACGAAGCACAGCTATCCCATCTTGGACATAATCGTGACCACCAGTCCAGGATCATCTGCTGCATCTGGCGGCCCCAAACTGCCGAAGGCCCTGCAAGAGCCTCATCTTTGAGACTTTGGAGTTCCCCACCCATAGACACTGCTGTACGAAACATCTTCAACAGTCCCTTCTGCCGCAGGCTAACATGGCCGTTCACCTCCCGGGAGAAGCTGGTCGATGGATCCTTGCATGTGGTAAGCGCGTAGTCCGGTATAAAAATAGGCCCTGCAGCGATAGGTGTTACGCTAAGTTCCAGGCTTTCCTGTGAATGGCTCTCCAATCTAGTCATTGGCCCTGGAGAAAACACCACATTTGGAGGAGGAGCCGGCCTAGAAGATCGGGGCTGTACCCATGCAACGATCTGGATTGAGATTCAAAGTTGATAGTCCTGGCGCAGGGCGAGCGGATAAAGGGAACAAGTTGTAGCATCCTCCTGGATAGCTGAACATACCTAATTCGGCGGTAAAAATGGAAGCCGTAGACTCTTCCCATGGTGGCATATACTCTGTTTTGAGGCATCAATCTACCAGTGAAGCAAACCCGGATGGAAGGCCGTGCTAGTCAAGGCATTAAATACTACTCATTGCGACTGTAGAGTCCTTGGCGACTGTTCTTTAAAGAGCTGTTTGGTCCTTGATCAACTGAACATGCGGTTGCTGCAACCATGTCGGCGATGAAGATAGAGTAGGATGCTCCTTGGTCAATTTCTTGCTCAATTACTCAAGTTGGAGAGGAGATTAGCCTCCGTCGTGTCAACTTTTGGGGGCCTCGCGAGCTATCACTACCTTAGTGCTGACTGGTGCTTGCACGAACATGTGGCTGAGCCGCTTTCTCGCACCAGCCGTCAACTCCGACTGTGCGCAATTTTCCCCGTGAAACTCGGGATTTTCCTCTACGGTGAGAGGAAGCAGCTCCTGTTGCTATTGACACGGAGGATCGTATTGTACACACAAGCGGCTCAGGTTGTTGTTGCATTTGGGCTGGAACCCAGAAGCTCGGGTATGGCTTCGGCTAGGCGATAGATATAGAGAGCTTACAACTGGGCTAGGTAGGTAGCGACCGACAGGCATGTCGGGACTGGTTGTCTCCTTATTACAAGAAAAGAGCAACCCGGATCGCATTGGGACAGCGAGGAGGAGAGTCTCGAGGAGTCTAGAAGTGAATAGCGACGCCTGATGTGCTACGACGAGCCACAGTTCATGAAGACTACTTTTTGGGTAACTGGAAGGTCTTCTTGCGTACGAGCATGGAAATTCTCTGCATGTAAGGAGGCAGGAGATGTCGCTGACAGGGGTAGCAGCGTCGCGGCTCATTCACCTTATTGTACACGAAGTGCTATAGTCGACCACGGTCACACTATACAAAGACTCTTCGTCACGGAGGATGAGCTTGGTCCTCCTTGTTTCTGACAGGAACTATCGGCTGGCAATTCGGGTTGAAACAGTCCTGCATGTTGATCCATCTAATGAACTCGTATGTGGACTTGCCGCTTCCGTGGAACGGCAACAGGGCAGCAATTCCACCAATCGCTTCCTTCAAGCCGATATGCATGTAAGCACGGCTATCGACAGCTGATGATCAACATCACCCGGCGGTCTGTCGAGTTATCGAGACCGATTATTAATCTCGAATACAAGTACATCTCATTTGTTGAACAGAGGGAGAATTACAATCGCGTGCTATTCCTCTGTGCTGTGGTAGGCCCGCGACGAGCGGCGAGCCGGACGCAACGAGTCCGCAGATTCTGTTCTCCAAGTGGTTTTGCTATAAGTCAAAAATCGTCTGGTACGTCCAGTATATTGGCTCCTGCCGGGTCTTTTCTCCGTGCAAGCTACATCAGGCGGCAGAGCAGGCCTTTAATATCCACCCTATTAGCGACTTCTTTACACGGGTATCTGTATCTGTTGCTTCTCCCGCAGTGGCAACTTCGCTGAGTGGCCCATGGGACTTGACACAAATACAAGACGTTATCTTCATGCTTCATCTTCGGAACCATATGCCCTCTAACAATGGCCAGCCTCCTGAAGGACCACTCCTTGCAAATTTGCGACAAAGCATTGACGTAACACTAACTCTGCCGTGCTGCATCTGGACGAGGCTGATTCGACAGTCCTGCTGCTACTCAAAAGAGGTGTATTCAGCGAAGGCAAATCGCAGGGTCGAGTGACATTGTCCGTGGTAGCAGGGTATCGTAAGCTTGGAAACTTGGTTAATATTCTTCCATCGTATCGATCTAGATTAGCAAATCTGTTCATGGTGCATGTCGAGCAAGTTGACGACATCCCAACTGTTCATTTTGCTCTACCACAACCGGAGCCACCGAGGAGTATTACGCCACCGTCTAGCCTGCCAAAAAAAGCATCTTAGTAGTGCACTTCTTCCAAGTTGCACCCCCAATCACGTACTCAACCTTAGGTCCACGTGAGTATGTGCTCTCACAGAAAGCTGCCGAAATCTTATAGCTTGATAGCGGCTGGCTATGAGGCGGCGGCTTGTAGTGGGGAACATAAGGCAAGATCAATTGTATACGGTTCGCACAATTCGAATAGTCTGATATGGGTGGACCAGATGAATGTCATCCTTTGGGTCGACGACCTGGTTCTTCGATATCCAGAACCTTTGAACTCCATACCCAATGTGATGATATTGGATACTCTGTCCTTGTTGCTCGCCTTTTCGCGTTATCTGATCCAGCATGCCATCTTGCCTCTTCCCACAATGTTCCTATCGACAATGCCCGCACATCTCCTGCTCTAAGGGAGAGAGAGAGCAAAGCAACAAGGCCTTCAGGACTTGGTCCGGGAACATAAAATGTTTTACATGCCATATTCCGTACAGGTTATACGAAGAGCAAAGTTATCTCATGTCATAGCTGTGAGAAACTCACACCCATTTGTCAAGCTCACCTCCATCTCCACCATTGCTGCTTACCCTTAATAGACGTGCCGGATTCGGGCATTGTTGCGACTACTATTGACGCTGTTATTTAGCAAAGTCTCAGACAATATATACTAGCTATTTGGCCTCTCAAACAAACCCTCTGGAACCGCCCTTCTCGAGTCTCGAGTCAGGTGAAATCTTATAAGATGGAGCGTGGTCTTGAGTGTCCGAGGATCGAAAGTGGACCGAACAAGCTCTCAAAGAGAAATGAAAGCTCGAGAACTATCAGGGAATTATGATGTACTTCGTTTCCATCAAGTGATATGTCTCGTTCAACTCCATTAATTGGCCGCCGACATGTCATCGTTCTCGTTGAAAGTGGCGGTGGACGTGCGACCTCTAAGTCTAGTATCTGGAAAGAACGAGGCCACTAGCAGTGTAGTACTTACAATCCGAGCCTTTGATGTCTCCAAACGGAATATGTCAAAGCAATGTTAAACCTCAGCGGCTCCCTGACAGTTGTCTGCGGGAACACCGGCCCTGTAAGGAACCTCTACATGCAATTGTCAGCAGCATCCAAACATAGGCACCTAGATCGAGAAAAGGAGAATGATGGAATTCTCTTTACAATAAGGTGGAAAATATTTGGGCTATCGAGGCGATGCCGGAAAGGAGAGCGGTGGACGGTAACTGGTAGGATTAGAATAGCCTCTGCAAGAGGCAAGGGCCTCTCTCTTATTAAATGGTGTAAGCCCGAACGGACTGCGGCTAGTAACACGACTCTACCTTTGTGCGCAACGCCAGATAACCGCCCAATAACCAATATACTCCGATTCTAAGCCTAGCTGACCACCAGATGGCTATCAGGGCATGACCAAGGAGGCTATTCAAGACACATCTGGCTTCAATGAGTCTACAGTTTCGTGAGACTTTGAGACGAAGAGTGATATGAAGTCTCATTATAAGATAAGTCCAGAATGATATAGAGGCCTGACCTTGACTTGCATGGGTACTAGTGATGACATGCTCATAGCGGCCGAACGGCTCTCAACTTTGAATTCTTCTGCAAACTTCTGGACACTGGTATGCCGACTGCCGGGAGTGCCACTGAAGACGATGCGGTGTGCCCTAACAGACCATCGAGATTGAACTCTGGTACGCGTGAAAATATAGCCTGACGCTTGATACGAAGTACAATACTGCTACCTCATGTCGCGTACTGCTGCAGTACTACTGATTTACTGAGATCGTTCATGTCGAAGCGCCAGAACAGATCTCAATGCCCACCCTTATCTTGTCAAGTTATACGGAGTAACATGCGCCGATGAGCCTTATACATAACTAGTAAGCTGAATGCTGGTCCTCTTGCTCCACCTAGAGGCGGACTAGAACACAAACGAGAAACATCCTCGTCAACTGCTACAGGGATCCTGGAGTTGGGTCAGCCCCCTTAAGCTGCAAGGGAGTTTTATAGAGAAAGGCAATGAAGACCCATAGGTTTATTCTGCAGTGTCTCTGAAACAGGAGCGACACCCTGTATCAAGGCTAGTTGTAAGATCAAGCTATAAAGTCACAGACAAGTTTTGAGAAGACTACCGTACTGCTTTCTTCCTGATTGCGTCTAGTTGCAAACACTGCCTTTTTGTCCTGGCTCTGCGATCATGTTACGCAAAGTCTTCAGACTCACCGTTGATCCACTCCTACCTGGTTGTCAATTGTCTAGGGCTTACGCCTTCCGGGACGGCCCAGGAACAGATGCAGTTGTGGATCATTATCTCGAATTACCTGATTGACAACGTCTTATACCAGGAACGGTATTTATAGCACCTTCTTTTTTCCGGAAAGCCTGCCTGTTCTTCCGTCAACCATATCGAGAGCTGAGCTTGAGGCAGAGTGCCAAAGTCTCCTGGAAACGGCATCATTTCGGTACTTCCTTGTGCTGGTTGTGATTGAGCTCCTAGTGTTCAAGTACGAGGGGCACAATAGAGAAACGATGGTTGCTCAACATTCTCTTCGGATGGATATGCGCAGCGCTCCTCTTGCTGCTTACCGGAATGGATCAGGTTGTCAGCCAAGGCGGGTAGTCGGGAAAGCGAAGCAATGAAGCCTGCCTGTCTGTATGCAATGGCTAGTCAGGAGAGCCTTGCTTGCGTGTTCTCCATAAGGTACTTGTAGAGTCCGGAAAGGGCCCCTTCCTCGAAAGCAGGAGTAGTATATAAGGCGTTGTAGATCCCGACTGTCTTTGGACCAAGACAATAGCAGCAGAGACAGCCACGAATTCCAAGCACTGTTTCCCGTCAGTACTCAACGCAAGATGCATCTGTCTTCAACGATGCTCATGGCTGCGGCCGGAGCAGCAGCCCAGTCGACATTCGACCTGTCCGATCTCCCGGCCTTCATCAAGTCCAGTTCGAGCACCAACTGGCCAACCCTCCTCAACATCGGCCAGCAGATCTGGAATGACCCCGAGGTTGGTTTAAACGAAACCCACGCTCACGACCGCATCGTCAAGTACTTCTCCTCGGTTGGAGGCTGGACCGTCTCCCCATCAGCCTATCCCGGCCTACCCACGGCTTTCAAGGCCGAGTTCGACAACCGTCCTGCAGGATTCACCGGCGATCTGCCCACTGTGGGCTTCCTGGCCGAGTACGACGCGCTGGTGGGCATTGGCCATGCCTGTGGCCACAACCTCATCGCCCTCAACGGCATGTCGGCAGCCAAGTTTGCCAGCGAGGCGCTGGCCCACTACCAGATCCCAGGGCGCATCATTGTCATAGGCACCCCTGATGAAGAGAACGCGGCCGGCAAGTTCAAGCTGAACAACCTGGGTGCCTTCAACGGCTCGGACGTCTGGCTGATGGCCCATCCAACCGTGACGAGCGCCATCCAGCCCATGAACGCCCGCCTCAACTACTTTGCGCGCTTCGTCGGCAGCACGCACTCCGAGGCCGTGTCAAAGGCATATGATGCCCTGGACATTGTGCAGAACCTGTCGGGCCTTCCGGGGACCAGCTCCAGCGCCGTGGGCATTGAGAATGTCGGCGTTTATGCGACGAACATCGTGCAGAGCATCATCAAGCTCGGCGTCGCTGGTCTGAGCCTCGAGACTGTCAACAACACCGTGTCCAGCATCCTCGATTCCACGTATCCCAACGTCACCTTTTCAGCAGCCACTGATGCCGATGGTGTTGCTCTGACAATCCTCGGACCCGGGGGACACGCTTCCGAAGCGACAAAGAGCCCGCTGACACTCTCCGTGAACACTTACAACACCCTCAAGAACTCTTCCGGCGTCTCTTTCTATCTTCCTGGAAACACGTCCGTCACCGAGCTCGACATCACCATCGACTTCCGCACTCGCTACACCGCCGACCTCAACTCCGTGGCCAACTTTGCCAGCGCTGCTCTGGGCACTCTGCCCGCCAGCATCTCTCACGACGTCCAGTACCCTGCCTTGGAAGTGACTCCGTTCCTCGGCCAGGCCTTCATCGACATCGTCGGCACTCCCGACTATGGCCTGACCAACTTTCCCGCCACCACCCTTGCCCCGGCCTCGACAGATGCCTCGTGGGTGCAGGATCCGGTGCTCGACCCTGTCACTCACGAGTTGAAGAGTGCGGCCAAGGCGGTCCTTCACGCAAACTACGGCATCTGCACGAACCCTTCGGGCGCGGGCTGTCCTTTCAACCACGAGCCGCTGTTCAAGGGGCTTGCAAACACCGACTTTGCGTACCAGCAAACAGAGATTGTGGCCAGAGCAGAAGCCCAGATTGCGGTAGAGCTGCTGGCGGACCCGTCCCAGATGGCCCAGGCTGTTGCGATTGTGTCAAAATAGGATGAAGGAGATGCAATTTCCACTGCGAGTGTTTAAAAAAATGAAGACCATGGGAGGGAGGGAAGTTCATGACCTGATGTAATAAAATTGTAGAGGAGATGAGCTTGGACAAATAGAGATTTAACGTGCTTATGCCCTCTTATCGCCTCGTGCCGTGCGACGTAAACCGACTCAAGTCATCGTTAGCATTCAGCGCAATGAATTACTGGCAACATGTGTGTGGTCGTCGTTCATTTCCCGTACGCATCGCTCATGCAATTGATGGGCTGTGGAAGCCATCATCGGCTGATGGTCATCGAGGGGGGGTAAGGTAGTATTTCTAGAACCAGGACTAGATGCGGGATGCTTATTGCACTTACTATCTAGGTATGCATGAGGAGGACAGGGCTAAATGGTGGCGCTCAACTTCTCTATTGAACCGCCCTTTAGCGGAGCATCAATGAAGTGAAGAGAAGATTGATCGCATTCATCGCAAGTTAACATTGCGCGCCTTAGCATTCAAGGCTTGAGCCATCCACGTCTGTTTCACCCCCCGATGATGCCGTCTTGCCCATGTAACACTTGATCTAGGATAGCCAGGATATCTCCCTTCTCTGCACGCGGTCTCATGGCCGCCTCTAGCCTTCAACCCACCCGATCCCTCATAAATGACAAACTTGTTCATGCAAAGCTGTGAATGTTCTAGCGCGACGGGTCACACAGTTGGATGACGACCTGCCGGGGAACGACACGTTGCAGCGGTGTGGGTGGTCGACCTTCTGCTGCTAAGCCGGCGGGCAATTTGTCATACGAGAGAAGAGATGAAGGGTTGTTTTTGAAGATGGCTGTCTAGAAACTCGAGTGAGCTGAAGCGAATGGCCAAGGCATGATTTGTTGTCTTTGTCTGTGATGGAAAGTTACAATTGTCTGTTCATGATGGCTTCAAACTCAAGCGCCTCGAAGCCATCAATGGCTGCCTCACACTCCCCTGCAGACAGCTGTCCTCCTCTAATAACGTCCCGGTCAGATAAAGCCCGATATCTGCAGTCGAAGCACCTCGATGCATGGCCACGGGACGGGAAGACCAGCACCCGCCTAGCTTCCCTTCCCTTTTCTGTCTTTCCCTTCCCTTTTTCCAAGCTACGGAGGAGCCTCCGTCGGCGATGCTGCCGCGGATAGGTAGGATAGACAACCAAGCTGTCCCTCGTCACAATTCATCTTCCTTGCCCCTGTCCCTTATGTGCTGCACACAGCTGCTAGAGCCAACAGCATTTTGCTCCGTTTCCTGCTTCTTCCCCACTCTCCAAATGTCATCCTCTCCCCTCGCTTCTCCACGCCGATCCCACCCTCAGGCCTTCTTGAATCATCTTCATCGCCCGTCATCCATGCGGCCTGGCCCTCTTTTCATGCTTCTCTGCTCTTCCCCGTTGGCTTGCGGATGTCGCACATACAGTACACATGCACGTATCTTACAGCACATGCACTTACACAGAGCATATCATAGCACACTCGTACTTCTGACAGCAGCAATGAACAACCGACTGTTGGCCGGCTCGATCGGGTAAATGACAGGTCCCTTGAGCGTTCTCTTCTTGCTCGCTTGGAAGCTGTGCCGAGGCAAAGGCGGTGGGCACTCGCTGCGTTGCTGCTGTAGCGACCGAAAGAGGGACGAAGGCGACGCATGATTGCGTGTGAGTAACTGCAGACGCTTACTTGACCATTCACTCATCTGCATACGAGGACTGATTGATTCGCATACATACAACTACTGCAAGGACGCTGTGTAGACATACTGCATCCCACACACCTGCGTCTTATACGACGAGGGGGGTTCATTGGTGGGAACGCTGAGCTGGTTGATCAATTTTTTCTTTCTGAAATACTTATACGGAGCCTGTCCATTACTACGCACATTCGCCCGAATTGCTGATTTCGGCTGATTCCTACCTTGCCTACCGACCGCTAAAGGCCCTGCTCAGACATCCTGCCTTCCGGCATATCCCTACCCTTATTACCCCCGGAGCTGAAGGCGAAACTCAAAGGGAACAAGAGCACAGAACAAACAGGGCGCAAAAAGGAGAAGAAAGAGCGGCAGAAAGCTACGGATAAGAACAAGCTGAAACAGAATCGCACTACACGCTTCCGCTGGCAACTGAAATGGTGGACAAGGCACCCGGACGAAGCGCATCAGGCGCGGCTGGCGAAGGCAGCCAACAACAAGAACAGAGCTCGGAAGGCATTCTCCCAGCTGGCCACTGGCAAGAGGTTTGTGACCTCCCATCGAGGATCTGCACAGGCGGATCATTCCTTTTTTTCCCCTGCCAGGCAAGAAATAATCAGTGCGAACTAGGTTGCACAGAGACGAGACAACGGGCCCGAGGACGATGAAGACGACGACGACGACGATTCCGCGCTTGGCTCGGACGCCGGCAGCTCGACAGCCTCGATCACGTCTAGTATCCTGCAGTATCGAGAGATTCACGGACGGAGATTTCATGGCGAGACGGGCAATGTGCAGTATTGGTAAGTGTCCTCGTGTTCACGTATAGCCATCAAAGACTCTTGTGGAGGAGATCTGGCATCAAGGCAGTTGCTTACCCAACAATATGCATACAGGCAGTCCAACGACGAGGCGGCAAGCGAATCCCTAGACATGAAGTAAGCCATGTCCTAGTGACGATGTCTTTGCTTGTTGAAGCGATAATGCGCACGATTCGAAAGGGCCACTAATCGGTATTGCCTCGTCACAGTCATCACGTTCTTTCCATGGCAATGGGAGACAAGCTCTTCATGGCTCCCCTGAAGAAGGAAAATATCAAAGTACACACCTCTCCATCATCCTATGGCGCGTTGTGAGACACATCGAAGCTGACGGTAGGGGAACATGACTAGAAAGCTCTGGATATAGGCACCGGTACAGGTGAGTGTCGTATCTGCGCTTTGTAGGTTCGAATATGTCCAACTGACTCGACCTTTTTACGCTAGGGATATGGGCCATGTAAGGAGCTACGGCCTCGTTCTCATGTGAAAGAAAGTAGCCACATGCTGACGCTCGAATAGTGACTTTGCCGACGAGTATCCCGATGCTCAGGTTATTGGCACCGATATTTCTCCCATACAGCCAACATGGGTTCCCCCAAACCTGCAATTGTGAGTCGACACCAACAACTCTGCCACACCCTTTTCATCACTTCTTTGACTCCTCTATACACCCGCTTCTTATCACTAACCTACATCTTTAGCGAAATCGAAGACTGCACGCAAGAATGGACGTTTCGTAATGAAGACTTCGACTACGTCCACATGCGCTGGCTGCTCGGCAGCATCCAGGACTGGGACGCTCTCCTACAACAAGCATATCGAGTATTAAAACCCGGGGGCTGGGTCGAAAGCCTGGAGACTTCAGCCATCGTGAGGAGTGACGACGGCACCGTCACCGAGACGTCTGCCCTGGGCCAGTGGGGAAAGTTTTTTCTCAACGGAGGCAAGAAAATTGGAAGGTCGTTCACTGTGATTGAGGATGAGACGCAGAGGAAGTCAATTGAGGCGGCTGGCTTTGTGGACATTCAGGAATTCAATTTCAAGGTAGGATCAGACGAACTTCACTTATCACTAGGTTCAACACTGACAATGTTGGAACTGTACAGATGCCGATAGGGGGTTGGCCCAAGGATCCCAAACTGAAAGAGCTCGGACAATTTGCCCAGATGGTCCTGGAGAGAGATATCGAAGGCTACATCGTCTTCATGGCCAACACCCTTGGCTGGACACGGGAAGAGATTTTGGTCTACATCGGCATGCTGCGGCGTGAAGTTCGATCGAAGAACTTCCACGCATACTACAATCAAAAGGTGGTCTGGGCGAGGAAGCCGCTGGATGGAGAGACGAAATAAAGGGTTTCCCAGTCTTTTATTCATATTTTATTCTACTAATACCAAGCATTTGCCTTCCCTACTATCTATCATGGTTTCGAAAAATCTACTCTGTATCGAATAACCTGTTTTTCGCTCTTATCGCCTTGATACAACTGCCGGGTTGTTCAAGCTTCGCCACGTTTCATATAGAAAATGTAATCGGCTACACACTTTCCTCCTTTGACCGACAATTGTTGATCCTATTGACAAGGCCTGCGTAACTATTGCTACATTTAGCCGAAGACAACTACGTAGAATTCCACGTGCGAGCAAGTCGGAGAAACCGCAGTATTTTCTTCTTACCCCATGCGCAACGAATATCCGTCCTACCACCATCAGAATATTCCTTCAAAGCTCATTGGCAGTTGATTGCCCAGAGCAGGGTTCCTTCGGGCGTTGACCAAAACAAAGCTCAATGCCGATTGACAGGTTCCACAGATGCTGCATCAACGGCTGTCCAACCAGTTTCGGCATGCTTCACTGTCAAGTGAAGATATCATCAATAGCATGTACGCTGTACGCATACGTTCTTGTTGCTTTTGTCTCGGGGTTACTACATGCATACTTCATGCATCTCCTTCGTACGTGGGGGGTTGTTGGCATGATTAGCGAACAGGCCATCAGAAACAGAATTGAAGCGACATATCCTCTATAGATTCAGAAGGGATAAGGCGGTTGTGGGACATAGGGAGAGGTGTTATGAGATTGAGGATCTACGACACGATGAGTTCTTAATCCATGAATAGCCAGACGATAGAGCATAGAGTCCATGTCTAGCAGACCCATTGCGTTGCTCAACTGATATATCTTAGACAAGCGTTTTGTTTCTTTTCTGATTCCCTCCTCATAATACCGCTCCTCTCCTGAATTCTTTCGTCTCCAACCGATCACTGGTATTGTCAGTTTCCGGAGTGGGTCAAGAGATCTGATCGAGTCGTTCTGCCGCCAGTTTCCGAAGCTGAACCAACCAACAGCATGCCGAGGCCCTAGACAGGGAACGATGCGAGAAGATGATGCACTTCAATCAAACCATCAATTCTTCATCGCTCAACATCTACCGGCACGGCTCTAGTTGCTCCGGCTTCAGCAAGAGAAATCGTCCCTCATCTCAAAGTCTAACCAACAATATCAGAAGAACCCGCACTGCGATTTGAAGAGTCCAAATGCATCCGCCACCGAACGAATAGGGCGCAGCCCCCCACTTAAATTGTCAATTCAGGCATCGAAAAGAACTTCTGTCAGACATGCTTCGGTCATACAAATTGGCGACACCTCAGAGCTGAGTCAACGGATTGAAGGAGGCACCAAAAGGGCGAGACAATCTACAGATACTCACAGAGAAGACTGAGGATCGTTACCAAGAGACATCACGACAAGGTTCAGCAGCAGTCATGGGTTCTCAAAGCCCAGCCGGGACACACCTCACCTTTCACCACGACGGAAAACTGCTCACTCTCAAGACGGAGCTGGTCTCAATACGCCCCTTCTCAGCCCTGGAAGAGCAAAACCGTGCCATTTTCAAGGATGCCGGCGACGATGACTATGTAGTTGTTACCAAAGAGACTATCTTCCATCCACAGGGCGGCGGTCAACCATCAGACGAGGGCACCATCTCAGCAATCCCATCAGCAGACGACCAGACTCAGACACCCATCGCCATCAACATCAGGTCAGCACGCATGGACGTTGTCAACGATGGCCTGGTGCTACATCTCGGCCGCTTCCAAGACCCCTCGATGGCAGACAGGCTTCAGCCGGGGGACCTCGTTGAGCAGAAAATTGATGCAGAGAAGCGCCTCCTCTATTCACGACTGCACACTGCGGGCCATGTTCTCGGCTCAGCCGTGAGGCATCTTCTGGAGAAGGAAATCGACGGCTTCGACGAGCTCAAGGCGTCGCATTTCCCAGACAGCGCGGCATGCGAGTTTCGCGGGCTGATCGAGGGCAAGTGGAAGCAGCCAATCCAGGACCGCGTCGACGAGTACATCCGCCGTTCGATGCCCGTGGAGATCGACTTTTGGACAGAAGACGACTTTCGACGGGAGGGGCTCGAGCGCTTGGTTCCAGACAAGAGCCTCTTACCGCCTGGAGAGACCAAGTTCCGCGTCGTGCGGATCGTGGGAGCGGAGGTTTATCCCTGCGGAGGGACGCATGTCGACACGACGGACTTGTGCGGAGCGACGACGGTGAAGAAGATCGGGAGGAGCAAAGGCATTAGCCGGGTCAGTTACACGGTGGCTTGATGAGGAGTTCAGACGACCGGTAGCGGACACGGATGAAGCTACGGGCGATGTTGTCTCTTCGGTAAAGGGTATGCTTGGCGGTACATAGATGATTTGATGTGCGCGGAGTCCGGTGGGCCAGTATGGATAGATGTCGATAGATACAGGTGGCGATCGAGGCAACGACCTGTTATCGCAACCACAATAGAGATGGGAACGAAACAGATGGACCGCGGCCAGCCGCCATCATCACTAATGACGACCAACGCTATCTACGTTTTTTTTCGTCCCTGTGATGCAGAACATGGCTTTGAGAACCGAATCACCCGATCTGAAGCAATCTCCGACCTCGCTCAGGGCGGAAAACCAGCATCCGATAGGGTGATCACCTCAGCAGCACAGGGATCTATAGCCATGGATACACGAGCGAAGCCATCACCATCAGGAAGGTTGCCTGATCTGGACAGCTGTTATCCAAAGCGCCACAGCCGCTTCGAGGGCTCGTGAAACATGAAGCTAGTACTGCCAATATTCTGCTACTACCGCCGGAAGCTGGCGATAGATTGCCTTCTTCTTACGGCGTAGCTGCGGGAAGCCACCGGCAACCTTGAAAGTTGGAGATCTTTACCCGCACTGTTTGAACAGACACCGCGTTCCACCAGCCTCTCCGCATTATCCCCGCATGAACTAAGAATCGACGTCAGGTCTGCACGACGTGGAAGATATGAAGTTACAGAGAGCAGAATGGTTAAGGTGTCAGAGACCGAGATGATCTGAGCATCATCCGTTCTTGCAGCTCATCCACGCCTAAAGATCAAATTACTGACTCCCCGTCCCTAAATATTCACCATGGGCAGCGAGTTTCCCTTCGTTTTATCTGATCTACGCCTCGGCGATCTGGATTGCCTTGTCGATGGTGAATCTGTCAGTGCCAAATCCGGCAAACGCTTCCATGTTATCGATCCCGGTTCGGGGAAGTCCTGGGCGTCGTGTCCGGACTGTCGCCAAGAAGACGTGGAAGCCGCCGTTCAGTCCTCACATCGAGCTTTCCAGGCGTACTCCAAATGGACGCCTAGACAGCGAGCTCAGACGCTGCTGAAATGGCACCAGGAGATCATTGCTGCACGGGATGATCTGGCCAGGATCCTCGTCTATGAGACAGGGAAACCTCTTGCTGAGGCCTATGGCGAGATCGACTACGCAACGACCTTTACCTGGTGGTTCGTCGGCGAGGCAGAGCGCGTTCAGGGAGCTTCCATCGTCTCGGCGATCCCTGGCCGGCGGGCAGTGACCATCAAGCAGCCAGTTGGTGTTGCTGCTGCTCTTGTGCCCTGGAACTTCCCGATAGCCCTGACTCTCAGAAAGGCGAGCGCCGCTCTCGCCGCCGGATGCACCATGATTGTCAAGCCCTCGCCTGAAACGCCCATCACGGCGCTGTCCGTAGCACGGCTTGCATTGAAGGCTGGATTTCCTCCAGGGGCACTTAACGTATTGACGACAAGTCTTGAGGGCACGCCTGAACTAGCCGAGGCCCTCTGTTTGCATCCGCTGGTGAAAAAGGTTACCTTTACTGGAAGCACCAGAGTCGGAAAGATCATCGCCAGTCTTTGTGCGAGGAACTTGAAGAAGTCAACAATGGAACTCGGCGGAAACTGTCCATTTATCATCTTCGAAGACGCCAATCTTGACCAGGCGCTTGGACAGTTGATGGCACTCAAGTGGCGACATGCAGGTCAAGCTTGCGTGTCCTCCAACAGAGTGTATGTTCAACGAGGCATCTATGACAAGTTTGTTGAGCTTGTGGTCAGTGCCACGTCGCAGCTAAAGATGGGCCACGGTATGGATGAAGGGACAACGCTGGGCCCGCTCACAACCCTCCGAAGCCTTGACAGGGCTGAGGACATGGCCAAGGATGCTCTAGCAAAGGGAGCAAAGCTGGTCCTCGGAACCGGTCGAAGAGATGATTCAAGCAGCGGAGGCTATTTCATGGCTCCGACAATCATGACAAACGTCACGGACGACATGCTCATGAGCCAGGACGAGATCTTTGCGCCCTTGCTGGGGCTTTCGGTGTTTGACTCTGAAGAGGAGGTTGTGCGGAGGGCGAACAGCACAGCCATGGGTCTGACCAGCTATGCGTTTACAAAGAACGTTGACCGTCTCTGGAGGCTTTTTGAATCGCTGGAGGCAGGCATGGTTGGCTTGGTAAGTAAACCCTGGGCAGCATCGGGAACACAGATTTGGCTAATAGACTGTCTGCAGAACACTGGAAACAACTCTTCAGCCGAGGCGCCATTTGGAGGTATAAAGGAGAGCGGCTCAGGCAAGGAAAGCGGCAAGGATGTGGCGATTGAGGAGTTTCTGGTGACAAAGACCGGAACGTTTACCATTGAAGGCTTGTGAACTCAACGAGATGTAACATACTGTCACCAGATTGCCACGTTTCTTATGTAGCATTTGATGTCATTGTTTGACGACCTCTACTTTCTCATGTTCTGAAAGCCCAGTCACAGATACTATTTTGAAGATATTCCAACTCGTCTAGGCGCTATGGTCTATCATACAATCATGCGGGTATTTGGTGACAATTACACGCATCTTCCACCATCCACTTCAAGATTCACTCCGGTGATGAATGACGCCTCATCGCTGGCGAGATAACAGCACGCATTGGCAATGTCCGCTGGCGTTGATGGCCGACCAAGCGGGACCGTTGACACAAAGGTTGAAATATCTGTTGATCCCAGAAAGAGGTTGGTCCTATCATAGACAGTTAGAAAAAGGGCGTACTGTAACGAAGCACATATACCAACATTCCCGTAATGCCAACCACCGGAGAAACAGCGTTGAACCGGATCTGCTTGGGCCCGTATTCAGAGGCCAGCGCCTTGGTAGCCGTGATAGCAGCTCCCTTGGAGGCGCTGTACCACGCCAGACCTCCTCGAGGTCGGATTCCAGCCGTTGAAGCAATCTGGATAAAGTTGCCAGGCCGGTTCTCCTTCAAGAAGTAGGGCACAATGACGTTTGTCGAGAAATAGATGGACTTGACGTTGACGTTCATCACCATGTCAAACTCCTGCTCCGTCACGCCCTCCGTCGCCTTATTGGAGTACGAAGCCCCGGCATTATTGACAACAATATCCAGCTGTCCGTACTCCTTGAGAGCCAGCGCAAGAACGGCTTCCCAGTCGCTCCTTTTGGTGACGTCGGTGCGTATGAAGACACCGGCGAGATCAGAGGCGGTTTGCTGGCCGGCCTCTTGTGAGAGGTCCGCGACGATGACCTTTGCACCTTCTTGTGCGAATTTGGTGGCGATGCCTTTACCGAAGCCGGATGCGGCGCCGGTGACGACGGCGACTTTGCCCTCGAGACGGTTCGATGGCATTTTTGATGTGGTGAAATATAGACTGAAGTGTTACTTGCAAAGCTGAACAACGAAGATGGCCTAGTTGCTAAGGTAAAGAGAATGAGGGCCTTAGATGCCAGACCTGGATTCTTTCGTCTGATATCATGTGCGACAACCAGCCCCTCTCCTCCTCATCACTTCGAATCGGTTTCATCAACCAGAAAGAAACATTCAGAGCCGTATACAGTGCGGCATCTCTCCAGCTATTCTAGATTCGCCAACTAAACAGCTAGTGCTGGGCTCTTTTGCTTCAGCCAAGGGGGAGCGGCTGTGTGGGGGAAGCTTGTAAAGGGCGTCTGTAGTGTTGCCTTGCCGCGGGAATAAGTCGCGGGGGAGTTTGTGCGGGGAGATGCTAGGGATGGTTGAGAATCGGGAGACCGGGCTGGAGTAATCTCTAATGGCCCAAGGGTATATGGAGTTGCTATTAACAAGACGATATGGACTATCAAAGACGATACGAGAATCTGTCTTGGCACGGGAGACCGAAAAGCTGTGTCTGCTTGTCTTCGGGAGAGCCGGTTTCGGACCAAAAGAACGAAGTCGGAGCCAGTGAAGCAGTTAGACAGAGACAACGAGCAGCACTGGTTGTAAGACAGCCAGAATCTTACCCGACAAAACACCACCACCATCATCGCCGCCAAAAGGACAATAATAGCCTTGCTACTTGCGTTGTACGAGAATCGTCTCTGTCACCTCTGTCACCAGCACAAACCCCAGATATCTGCAACATGGCTCAACCCTTCCGCATCCTCGTCCTGCCAGGTGACCACGTTGGTCCCGAGGTCATGGCCGAAGCCCTCAAAGTCCTCGACATCGTGGAACAATGTCGCCCCAACGTCAAATTTGAGCGCACATTTGACCTTGTTGGCGGCAGCAGCATTGATAAGCACGGCGTACCAATCACAGAAGATGTTCTCGACAAAGCCAGCAAGGCAGACGCGGTTCTCTTTGGCAGCGTGGGAGGGCCAGAGTGGGCGGATGCTTCCCCCAACCCGGAGGCCGGCATTTTGGGCCTTCGGCAGAGACTGGATGCATTCGCCAACTTGAGGCCGTGCGAGATCCTCGTGCCGTCCCTGTTGGATGCGTCTCCCCTCAAGCCGGAGATTGTCAAGGGCACCAAGTTCATCGTCGTCAGGGAAAACTGTGGCGGTGCTTACTTTGGAGACAAGGTCGAGAAACCCGAGGTTGCCTCCGATCTCTGGGTCTACAAGCCTGACGAGGTTGAGCGCTGCGCTCGAGTATCAGCAGCAGTGGCTCGAATCCTGGGCAGAAACGGGGACGGCAAAGGTGGCGGTGGCCCAGCCATTGTATGGAGCGCCGACAAGGCAAACGTCCTCGCCAGCGGCAGGCTCTGGCGAAGAGTCACCCAGGACACCTTCACCAGGGAGTTTCCCGACATTGAGCTGCGGCACCAGCTCGCTGACAGCATGGCGATGCTCATGGTCAAGAACCCCCGCGGCTTCAACGGCGTGATTCACACGGACAACACCTTTGGCGACATCCTCTCTGACATCTCTGGCGGCATCGTAGGCAGCCTCGGGACGTTGCCGAGCGCCAGCATCTCGGGCATCCCCGGCCAGGGTCGCTGCAACGGCATCTACGAGCCAGTGCACGGGAGCGCGCCCGACATTGCCGGCAGGGGCATCGTCAACCCCGTTGCGCAGATTCTCAGTCTGGCGATGCTGCTGCGGTACTCGTGCGTGCTTGTCGACGAAGCTGCAGCCATTGAGAAGGCGGTTGAGACGGTGTTTGACTCCAAGGATGTGGGAGGGCTTGGTATTCGGACAAGGGACATGGGAGGGGAGGCGGGGACGAAGGAGGTCGGCGACGCTATTGCCGTAGAGCTTCGGCGGCTTCTGCAAGCGAGCTGAAGGATTTCATAATGTACAGCACTGTAGAAGATGGAAATGATATGTCACAGGTGTTACTCCGTACATCGCGGCTTGTAATTTGCGCCTGCATGTGTCCTCAGAGGAGCGACGAGACGGCCTCATATCATTGGGCTGCCAAGCAGATGTGTCACATGCGAGGTGGTATTGGAAAACGGAGGTGTGCTTCCGGCTGCAACCTCATTGCATGGGCCCCAGCACATCTCGAAATTTGAATCAGGAATGTGGTATCTACGAGGTGAGTTCATGATATAGAAGACGCATGTGATAGCTTGACTAAAGTATAGAGACATTCAAACAACTACTTGTAACAGCCAGTGCATGACGCACGTTTGTCATTACTCCTTGCCCTCCACCACGAAGCTGAGACTGCCATTGATCTCCTCAAGGTCACGCATCTTCTTGTTACGGCGGTCCGTGTATTGCAGAATGACTGTCCAGATGGCCAGGGCAATGCTGCAGGCAATCATGGCCCACATACCGCGCTGTAGGGTCACAAGTCAACAAACACATCCGAGTCATTGCGACAGAACAAGGGGGGACGAGGAGGAAAACAACTCACATTGAACCACGGTGCCTCGGAGGCTCCGTAAAAGATGATGCTCCACCACGCGTTCACGGCATTGTTGCCCAGGTTCATGCCGGCCAATACAACGGCCCGGAAGACGTGCTCTTCATGTCTCATGGAGTCGTTGCACCAGGCGAAGAAGGTGGCTTGACACGCATACACCGACCCGGCAATGTAGTATGCAGCCATGACAACCGTGGTCGACTGAGAGCTGGTTGGATGCTGTGACGCCACGAGGATCATGACGGACGTGGCGATGCCAACGATGCCGATCCAATACCCGACAAGATACCGCTTGCCGTTGAGGAAATCGGTCAGTGTGGCCCAGAAGAGGGTCGAAACGATGCCGACGGCGGGAACGCCGGTTGGGTAGTTGTTCAGCTGCGAGACCGTGTACTTGTGTGTGGGATGGCTTTTAAGGTAAAGGGCAAGCAGAGAGTTGGACGAGAACGACTCGGTCTCGCCAGCGATAACCCAGAGCATGACGAACCCCCACCAGTGCCATGAGGTGAGCACCTTTTTGAGGAAGCGGAGGGTGATGGGCGAGTGCTCTTCCACGACAGGCACACGAACAACAGCCAGGCGCTTCTCGTCCTCGGTCAGATAGAAGGCGGAAGTGTTCCGGGGAGTGTCTGGGAAGAAGAAGAAGCCGTACGCCGCAACGGGGATCGTCAGCAGGCCGTCGACGATGAAGAGCCATCGCCACCCCGCCAGTCCGCTGCGGCCGTTGAGGCTCGAGTGAATGCCCGTCTGGATGAAACCGCCAATCATGCTGCCCGCGAGGCCAGATGCCGTGAAGATGCCGCTGCGCTTACCCAGCTCGCGCTCGGTATACCAGGCGCCGAGGATGTAGTGCGTGCCGACAAACGTCGACGCCTCGAAGATGCCCTGGAAGAAGCGGATGGCCATGATGGCCTGCGGGCTGTGGACGGAGGCGGTGACCATGGTCAGGCCGCCCCAGAAGAGCATCATGGAGGGGAACCATATGCGCGGCTTGACATAGTAGAGAGAGAGGTTGGAGGGGATCTGACCCAGGACATAGCTGTTGTTGCAATTCGGGGTCAGATAATTGTTGGCTCTAGTAATGGACCAGGTATAAGAGATAGGAGAGATAGTCTCTTACCCGACGGTGAAGCAAGTGTTGATGACATTGAGCTGATTACCAACAAAGCCCAAGTCCTCCCTCATGCCAGAGACATAGGCATTGGCGAGGTTGGAACGGTCCAGCTGGTGACTCAGTCAGTAACATGAGATGTTGAGACAAAGACAGAGCCATCACCGGCCACGTACATAGTTGATAAAGTAGCTGAGGCAGCAGAAAGTCAAGATGAAAAAGTCAATCTTGCGTATAAGCGTAGCCTCGCCAGGTTGATAGTCTGCATGCAGATAGTCGCGAACGCGTTGGCCTAGCATCTTGTATTGCCAAGGCGAGAGGAGGTCCCGTTTCGCTCTCTTGGGGGTGCGGCTGTTTGAGAAGAAAATTTTCAGTCTTCGACTCTCGCCAATGAGGGCGACGTAGGAAGACAAGAGCAGGCCCTGGCAGGAGATTTGCTCAAACGACAAATCACACGCGGGGAAAATGCGAGGGTATTTGCTGCATCTTTATGATCCTTCAGAGTTGCATCGACTGGCTGGCTACACACCGTCGGAAATATCGCTGCGTCCTGCGAAGATTCCCCAAGCTGGGCCACTAAGGAACCGACCGGTAATAGCTCCAGCATGTTTAGACGGGGAAGAATGGCGGCAAGCAACGTGGAGAGTCGAGTTGTTAGGTGGACTGTGCGAGTATCGTAGTGGCAAGATAAGACTGCTGGCCGCCTCCCTCCCTGTTATCTCCAAGCTCTACCTAGTTTAGCCCCTGGGAAGTACGGATACGGTAGCCAAGATCTGGGCTCGTTGGTGCTAAGTTGAACTTTCCACCTGTCGTTGAGGTCCGGACATTTGCGCCCTTCCGACATGTCGCGTGAGGGTGGTGATGAAGCTGAATCTGGAGTCACGGAGAGCGCCAGATAACGCCCGTTTGCCGGGAAGGGCTCGGCTACTAGAACAGCGCGAGGGTTTCGATGGTTCCGGAACTAACAAGTTTGCCAACTTTATAATCCCTGCTGGTGGTATAGCATGAAATCTATCTGACGTTTATGTGTCGGCCGATTCCTTTGGCTTCCCTCGGCAGCACATACAGTAATAGTACCTTGAAGCCTGAAAATCATAGCACTAGCAGCCGTGTCTGTTCGTAGTCCAAGCCACTGACTGGGCTTTGAACGAATCACCGGGCCGGTGAATTCGAGGCGAAACGTGGGGGAGGCAAGGCAGGCGAAGAGATCCCCTCTCTGTAAAGGCGAGGGAAGACGAAAAGCTGGGGTAGCTGATTAGTCTACGAGGGTCCAAAGACTCTTATACGCAAGGTCGAGCTCCATTGAGTTATCCCTCTTCATCAACCATGGGGTACATTTGGCGTGTGTCTTCCCCCCCCCATCGCGTAGTATTCCTCCCTTATAGGTATGCCTCCCCATGCAAGACCACTAGGCCTTCTTGAGTCTTGCCGGGCAATTATTAACCAGAGTCGCACTCAGCCTATAGAGGTGCGATAACGATCACTGCAACGACAAGAGAGAGAGAAAACCCCCGCATACGGCTGAAGCAACCCGGAATCCTTCTCCCTCGCCTACATACATAGCATACCTGGCCAATACAAGCCCTTTTATCCGCACCAGGAGACGCATCGAGGTCCGTTAAACTAGACCAAACTCTCATTCCACCCCCTGATCTCTCTCCTTCTCTCTCCTTTCCACACTTATTCTTCCATTGCTATCTTTCCCCTCTCCGCCCTCTCCGCCCTCCCCCCCCTTGCCTTTGCCCCTGCCCGATTTGGCAAGTTATCAAATCGACGCACGCAAGCAGGCTCCTGGGAATAACATGGCCTCCAATGCCAACGCTAGCAACACCATGGACGGGGCTCCTCCTCATCACAACCAGCAGCAGCAGCAGCAGCAGCGCAGCAAGCCGGTGGGAAAGCCGCGTGGCATGCGCCGGGATCGGGACTGTCGCAGCTGCAAGCTAAGGGATGTCAAGTGCGATCTGAACAGACCCTCGTGCGGAGAAGTGGGTAGGCCCTCATCCTTGCCGTGTCAACGTCGATGCTTTGTTCCGAACTATCAGGCTCTTTGTCTTCCCAAGCTGTCATGGTATCAAAGCTTGCTCTTTCGAGCATCCCATGTTGCTCCCTCGTCCTCCCCATGCTTCTTGTCCCTCATCTCATATCTCACATTTCCACCTCGTCATGTCTTCATGATTCGAGATCTATAGTATAACAATGCTCATCATGTAACAGTGCATCGCGGCCGGTGTCCCCTGTGGAGGCTACCCCCAGCGAGTCATCTGGGTCGGTTCCACCTCGTCTGCGAAAGATGCCCCCCCCACGGCTTCAACCACACCCTCGCGTGCACAGCGACAAGCCAGAGGTCACCAGTCAATGCTGTCCCCGTCCAGCGACTCCAGTCTCACACCGGACCGGCCCCCTGACCGACCCCCAGACTCTTCTCTGTCGCCTCCAGAGCGATTGGTATCCAGCCCTAGGGATGAGCCCATCAACTGGGCTGAAGCCGACCAAAACAGCTTCATCCGCCCCTTGGTATCGCTGTGCCAGCAGATTATTTCACTGGACGGTGATGCGTTGAGCAGCAATCGCTACCTGTCCTTCGAGGCTCTGCGACTAATATCGCGGCTACGCGACTTTGTTCAAGCACGAATCGATGGACACCCGGCTCGAGCCCCCAGCGATGCCTGGGAGTCGGAGACCATGGCGAGATACCGACTGGATGCCCTTATGAGCCTCAAGGACACGCTCAAGGCGACCAACCCCTTCGCCTTTATCGGCATCGCGGCTTTCGCCTTCTTCGAGGTGTGCGACAGTGGCTTCGGCGACTGGCAGCGCCATCTATACGGGGCAAAGTCGCTACTGGACTTTCACTGCAAGAGCCGCGAAGAGCTGGACACCCTGTCCAAGAGTGTTACCGGCTTGGGGGAGATGGTGGTTCGGCTAGTGTGGTTCGACACCTGTGGCAGCATTATCAGGGGCACGACAGACCTCATCTTCGAGTCCTGGCACCGCGAGCTGCTGACAGAGAGCTTCTTCCGCACCGTCGGATGCGCTTCAGATACGTTCCGCCTGTTCACGCGCGTGGCCAGCGGTGAAGCTGCGTCCAACCCGTCCACCAGCGTGATCCTCGCCATGGAGCAGCTGCTCAAGCTGGGCCAGGGCTCTTCGGACTGGGATCGCTCGGCTGATGCTTATCGCTGTGCGGGGGTCATTGCCGTCCTCACCAGGGTCAGTGGTGAACAATCCAAGGATTCGACAATCTCACTGGCTGTGGACCGGACGTGTCAGATCATTGCGGCAACGCCGTCGTCGTCGCAGTTCTACATCCATATGGCTGTCCCGGCGTATCTGGCGGGCATCAATGCCAGCACGATGAAGCAGTGTGATGTGATTCGGGCGTATTGGCACAACTGCAACCATGCTGGTGTGCGACGATATCCGGATGGTCTGGCCAGGTGTGAAGATCGTTGGAGGATGAAAGGGTTGGTCTAGTCTTGGAAAATGTCTTTCTACCGTTCTTTTTGCTGGGATTTAGCGATGAACCTGTTGTTATCTCAGCTTTTTTGTTTTGCGATTGCGTGTTGGCCTTGGAACATTATCTACGGAGCAAGTCAAAAGGATACCAGTTGTGTGCAGCAGCAGGAACTGGATTAGCGAACTGAGAATTTCTTTCTTTTCTCATGGCTTGATGAGATGAGGCCAGCGGGTTGTAATTCATCCCCTTTACCCTGTACGGACGTATGATCTGCAGAAAAGTAGAGGATCAGTCGAGATTCTTCTTGGTCTACTATCAATCTGTTAGTAACGCCGTCTCTGTACAATAATGACCATGTAAATCACTGAGCTGTTCCTTTGGTGCAACTGTTCGTCCGCGTTGCCGAGACACGTCTATCCAGTCCACCCCGTTGACGCTATCTTCACGGATCAGCTGAATCATGGTCAAAGTCGCTGAGGCTAACGGGTCGTTATCTCCGGTTGAGCTCAGAATCCAGTTTGCCATTGCTTCGTCCTGATACTGGCCATGACCAATTCATCCACAAGACGAAGTGACATACCAGTAAGAACAAGTCTCAACTCGTATCAATGCATCTTTCACGTTATTCAAATCACCTAGTCCATCCGGATCTCCATGTCGGAAACTAAGGGTGCATGGCCTCGATATCAAGCCACCGGCGACTAGTTGAGACCGCGCCCCTCCTCCTCCTCCACCATCTCCGCAACTGGGGGCAAACGACCCCAGGAGATATAAGAACTTTAACGGCCATCGTCCATACCGTAACAGGCAATCAATCTATTGTCGTCATACAGTCAGCATCTCCTCATCCCAACCTGCGATACGATATTGGAGAATTCTTGCACCTGCTCAGACAAACGGACCAGATCCGATGCAGAGAGTTCTCGAGACGGCCCCCATCCCAGCCCGTTTGATCCACCTTCTGCATCGTCACAATCGTCCCTTTCGAGCAGCCCACATGCAATCTTGGTATCGGCATCCGGGACCCATTGGCAAGCCGGGATATGCAAGAGAAACCCCGCACTGGGCCTCAGTTTGAAGCATCTGGATCTATGCCGCAGCACAACTGGTGTCGAATCGCAAAAACGTACCGCTTTCGTCGTATCACACGACGGGGTATCCGGCATCGGGGGCCGGGCAATGGGATCTAGCTGAGACTTGGCGTTATGGAATGCTTTCCTTTATAATTGTCTTGAAAAAGGGGAGACAACGAGCTCAAAGGACTTACATCACAGCGAAAGAGAACGGAGGGAACCTCTCTTTTCTCGGTCTTTGTACTTCTTCGACCCCTCTCACCGAGCTCACTCATCATCAATCACAACTGTCTTTATCCTCTTCATCACACCTCCCCTCTTCTCTTCCCTCTCACTCTAGACTTGGCTGATACAAACCCAAAGAGTCCTCAAAGATGACTGTCTCTGGAGATTCCAACCTCACCAGCACTGCAGACGCCATCCCCAACGGCGTGAAGCCGTCCTGGGAGGAGCTCGGCGCAAAGAAGCGAAGCGACCTGCAGGCAGCGATTCCCAGGGAGTGGCGCATTCCCGAGAGCCTGTTGCCTCCACTGACTCAAGATGATGTGACGGGGTGGCCAGAGGAGAGCGGCTGGTTCACAGTGAAGGAGCTGGCCATTACCAACTTAACAGCGGGAGAGCTGCTGTCCAAGATGGCAACGGGCCAGCTGAAGTCGGAGGAAGTGACTCGGGCGTTTTGCAAGCGGGCGTCTGCCGCTCATCAGCTTGTGAGCTCTGCCTCCTGTCTATTATTCTCCTTTGCGATGGCGAACGTCCTGACTAGTTCATCTAGACAAACTGTCTTTCGGAGATCTTCTTTGACCGTGCCATCGCCATGGCCCGTGAGCGCGACGAATACTTTGCGCAAACCGGCAAGCCCGTCGGTCCTCTCCACGGCCTCCCTATTTCCCTCAAGGACAACATCAACGTCAAGGACGTCGATTCCACAGTCGGCATGGCCGTCAACGTAGGCGATCCGGCCAAGGAAGACGCAACGCTGGCCCAGTTGCTGGCCGAAGCCGGCGCCGTCTTCTATGTCAAGACGAATGTGCCCACGGCCATGATGATTGCCGAGACCGTCAACAACGTGTTTGGGCGGACTTTGAACCCGCGGAACAGGCAGACGACGAGCGGTGGAAGCTCAGGAGGGGAGTCTGCATTGATTGTCATGAAAGGCAGCCCCATTGGTGTCGGATCAGACATTGGTATGAAGCATCATCCACAATGACTTGAGAGGAAGAACAAGAATCACGACTGATATTGTGAACCACAGGCGGCTCTCTCCGGATTCCCGCTGCCGCCACCGGCATCTTCGCACTTCGCCCTTCCTTTGGCCGCTTCCCCGTCCGAAACTGTCGCTCCGGCATGGCCGGCCAAGAAGCCATTGCCTCCGTCAACGGGCCCCTGGCCCCGACCCTGGAAGACATCAAGCTCTACACAAGGGCCGTCATCGAATCCCAGCCGTGGCTACGAGACCCCAAATGCCTTCCCATCCCCTGGAGAGATGCCGCGCTCCCCACAAAGCTGCGCATCGGCGTCATGTGGCACGATGGCATGGTCCATCCCACCGCCCCCGTTGCGCGAGCCCTGAAGCACACCGTTGCCAGGCTCAAGGCCGCCGGTCACGAGATTGTCGAATGGGACAACTCCGACCAGGAGGAGGGCTACAGGTTGATGAATCGCATGTTCCTTGCTGACGGCGGCAAGACGATCAAGTCGCAACTTGAACCCACAGATGAGCCGATGAGGCCTGAGATGGAGCCCTATTCAATGGCAAGGGAACTCAGCACTTCGGAGATGTGGAAGCTACATCTGGAGAGGTCTGAATTCCAGAACCGCCATCTGGATCGATGGGTGAAGGCGGGCCTTGATGCTCTTTTGCTGCCTACGATGCCGTTCAACACAGTTAGAAGCGGAGCCTTCAAGCATGGTATGTCTTCGTTTTGCGCCCTTGTGTTAGTCTTTGTGTCAGACTCGTCTGCTGACAAGCGCAGTTGGATACACTGGTGTGTATAACGTGGTCGACTACGCAGCCGTATCATTCCCGACAGGCTTGAAGGTCGACAAAGACATTGACGTAGAGTCCCCCGAGTACACGCCTCTCAGCATTGATTGCAAGGCGATTCACGAGACATGTACGTCCCCAGCCATCACTCCCTTGGTCTGTGCTGTGAAGACGATATCTAACAAAAAGAATCCGCAGATGAACCTGATCTGATGCATGGACTGCCAATCAGTCTGCAGCTGGTGGCTCGGAGGCTGGAAGAGGAAAAGGTGCTGCAAATGACGGGTCGGGTGTTAGAAGCTCTGGCCGCGTGAGAGCGGAGCCGTTGCGTAGCGAAGTTTGTGAAGATCTACCTGCAATGTGATACTTTACAGTAGAAACGATAAATGACATGTACTACATATTTATGAACTTGTTGTAGCTGAGGCACCAAAATGTCACAACTATCTGAGTAGTAACTCATAGAAACCTTGGCATCACCAAGCTTCAAACACTTTTCCAGCGAGAAAGTTCCACTTTAGATGTCCTTAATAGCCCATATGCAGACAAAGGAAAGAAAACGATGTGGATACCCACAACACATCCTTCAACATGCTAAACGCATGTTTAACCACTCTTCCTCGGGGTCAAGTACACATTCACAGGACCCTTGCTCCACAAGGAAAAGGCCTTGCTTCTGTAGTCCCAGCCCTCTGTTCCTTCAGCAGCCTTGAGATCGTATTGGAAGATCACGCGAGCCAAGATGAGACGCATCTCAGAGTACGCAAGACTTTCAGAGGAGAAACGTTAGCTATTGGTTTTACAGTGCATGGGGCATCGAGATTTACTTCTTGCCAACACAGTTCCGGGGACCAGTAGAGAACGGCTGGAACGCCTCTCGCTTATCATCCGCAAACATGGGGTCGCCGAGCCAGCGTTCTGGGATGAACTCTTCAGGCTTCTTCCAGTAGTTTGGGTTGTGGAACAAAGGCCACTGCCACACCTCCACGTAGGTCTACATCACAAGTCAGCTGCTGTTCACTCATACCTTATGTGACACGGGGACAAAAAAGGACAACCGCTTACACCCTCAGGGACGTATTCACCAGCAACAACAGCACCGCCCTCGGATATGAGCCGCGTCAAACCGGACACAACAGGAGGATACAGACGCATGGCCTCGTCAATGACGGCAAGCATGTACGTAAGATGCTGAACGCTCGTAATGGTGATTTCCTGAGGGTTATTAAACGTAGACCGCACTTCCTGGGCTAGTTTTGCCTGAACCTCAAGGTTTAGACTCATAAAATAGGCTACTGCAGACAGAGCCGTGGCAGTGGTTTCCGAACCGGCGATGATGAGGATGGAGGCATTAGCTGCGAGCTCCTCAAAAGTGAGAGACTGTGAGCCCCGGTATTAGCTTTTCTTCTTCGGTATCAACGTGGAGATAGTGGGCGTGGGCTTTGTATGTGTACCTCTCCGTTACGTTTCGCAGTCATTGAGGTGATAAAGTCAGGTCGCTCTGATCCGGTATCGAGGCGTTTCTGAACCTTCATGGTGGAAAGACGCTGGTTCTCAGCATATTTCCTCTCCAGACCCTTGGGCAAAATATACTTGATGAGCCACCTGGGAATCATCTCAAAGTGCTTCAAGGTGCCCATCCAAACCAGGGTCTTGACACTGTCAAAGAGCAATTGAATCCAAGGGTCGTAATTGGAGCTCTGCAGGCAGCCAAATGACTCCCCAAACGCCAAGTCGCCGATAACGTCAAAAGTGGTGTAGTTGAACCATCGGACCATGTCAACCGGCTTTGAGCCTCCTTCAGCCTGCTTTTCAAGAGCCTCCATGAGCTGCTCGATGTAGTCGCTGATGATGGGCTCCTGATCCAGCATAGCCTGGTGCGAGAAGCCGTTTGCGAGAGCCCGTCGGAAGCGAGTGTGGTTGTGGCGGTCGGCACCAATGATGTTATGCACGTTCATCTCCTGACGGAAAGAATCTTTGCGGTGCTCAGGCTGCCCGGCTTTACGGTGACCACGGATGTCGTTCATGGCATCGGGATGACTGAAGGAGAGGAAGTCGGGCGCCACGCGGACAATAGGGCCATACTTGATGTGAAGATCCAACACACCACGGTGGCCAACGCCGTTGAGAAGCATACAAGAGTAGGGGATGCGAGAAATTGCTGCGAGTTTCGGGCCCGGGAATTTGCGAAGGGGGTGAAAGAAAACATTGTATATGGAACTCCATACGAAGTAGCCAAAGCCCTGGGTTATGGAAGTGTTCAGTCGAGAGCTTGAGATGCTGGGTTTGGGGGGCTTGACATACCAGTGCTATCACAGCCAGAGGTAGGACTACACTGAGCTTGACCGGAGGGTCGACACCCAAAGCGTCGCTTCCAAGAAGAACACCCATCGTATAGTGGTTTCTGGTGCACTGCCTCCGTGTAAAGCAACCGAGTTCTCGATGCGCTGAGAGACTTTTAGGGATGAGGAGTGAGTAACTCTGCCTTCCTTTCATTCAAATCATGAAAAGCGGCAGATGGCTATGGCTCTTATATGAAGTGGACTCGATCTCCGTCGTCGAAACACTGGCTGAACATCCCACCTCCTTCCCAAGTCCGCTTCTACTCCCTACTTCATGCGGACCACAAGGGCACATACGGAGTTGTAGCGATAACGTATGGCCTAGTCTTGGCTGCCAAACTCTCGCAGCCTCCTTGTTGATACACAGCCTATCAACTCCGCCGGCGACTCATTACAATTCACAAGACACCGGCAGTGTAACCACCTCAAAGCCTGTATCCGCGATCCGAACCCCATCTCGGAAGTTGTCAAGAAGCCGCACTTGCGTTGTCCTACAGAGACTTTGCCTTGCATGGTGACTGGTAACACAGGGATAGCCAAATAGAGTAATTTGGCAAAAAGGGGAGAGACTGGACCAGCTTGGTTCCCATGTCCATGGAAACTCCTCGGAGTCTGGGCCCCCCGCAAATTGATGCGAGCAAAGATCAAGATTTGGCCCCTGCATCAACCAATTTGGGCAATCTTGAGGGCGGTGATTGCATGCAGTCCCAAGGGCCAATAGGATGCGGCAAAGACGAGGAAATTCTGTCTTGAATATGTGAGTCTTAGCTCTCTAGACTGTCGGATCTGATGCCTTAACGCAGATCCATCGAGTCTAAACCGCGTATTTGAGGCCCAAATTAGCCAAAAAGTCCGCATTTACTACACCTATTCCGCATATTTCATGTGCAGAAGTTCGTTCTCAAGGGTTGCGGATCTCGTAGGAAGCATCGACCTCCTTCTCGGTAGGCTGGTTGGTCAGTGGCATCTAGGTAGGTACCGGCATCGACCCCTTGAACGTCTGCCTTGCAGATATGCGATGGGGCGGAACCCAGACAACCGCTGGAAGGAATTCTTCCTTCCTTGCGTTCTCGTCAGCTAGTGATGGAGCAAGGTAGAACTGCACGAGTCCACTTCGCTGAGGACAGTTTCTGAAGTCCCTGTTCCTTAGACTAAGAAGTTGTCGCGAGGCCTAACAACTTACACGACGAGCGTGGTCCTTGAGTCTATCAGCACTCTTTGGCTCACAAGTAACCAATATCCCATTGCGTAAACTGTGAAATATCGTCCAAAACTTGATCTCAATGATTCCGCCTATTCAAAGAAAAAAAGCGACTGTCTCACGCCTTCATAAGCGCAAACAAACCCCCTACCTCTTCAGCAACAACGGGCAAAGAACCTCAATCGAGGATCCCCCCCGGATCTCGGCACATTACTCGCGCACAGTTTTTGATGCTACATTACCCTGTCAATTGCCTGTATGCCTATGCCACAACAAGGCATGGTGATAGCGGAGGTGGTGATGCATCTCCCGTGAAAATTGGGCCGGAGCCTTGGACTCCGATATGGTGGACCGGAATGCTGAATCCCGACAGATGGAGGAGAGGTTGCGTTAACTGAGCCGCCGGCTGGCAAGCAGCGTAGGACTGTAATAGGGGGTTTATCTGGTCCATGCATTTGCCAAGGAAATGGACAAGAGGACCCGAATCTCGTAATTGTGGCATGCTTGGTGATGGGGTTCGTACGACATTGGTAGGGTTCTGGTTCGAGTTGATGCCGTCGAAAGGGCTTTACGAAGCCGTTTGCCACAATGTGACATGACGGTTGTGCACGTCTAAAGTGTGGAAATACAGGAGATAGGGGAGCCCAAAAACAAGTCGGACAAAAGACGCTGGCCGAGGATGTTCTGATCCATGTGTCATGATACCGTTCGACGGCAGGTTGAGATACCAGGTAATCAAGGCTAGCTGTATTCATAGTCGCATGTACTCGGTATATATCGGGTATTCTAAACTTGCTTTTTGCTCCCTGCGCCTCTATTCCGCAGCCTGAAGATTGTTGGAAAAGCTCCCGCCCTCTCTGCGAACGCCACACGCTTCGTGCTTTTACTTACATCGATAATGGTTACACCTCGTTGACCGCCTCCTTGAGGTCCTTGACATCTATCTGCCCTTTAGCTTTCGCAGCTCCGGGGTGTCGGCTGCCCTTGTCCTTGACCTTCTTCTCCTTCTTCGGTGGCGGGGGGTAGGCCTTGAGGGCAATGGCCTGCCATTCCTTGGAGGCCTGGAACTCCTCCTGAATCGGGGCCAGGAGCTCGTTTAGTGATTTTGTGACTGCCGCCTTGAGGAGTTGTGGTGACAGCTATTTCCATGGTCAGCGTTTATCCAGCGCGCGCGTATGTGATGATGCTTGTACATACCACGTCACTCCTGTAGTCCTCGTGCATCTGCTCAATACTGCTGTAGACCAACGGCTCCAGACCGTCTCTCTCGCGCTCAACAATGAATTCCCGCTTTCCGCGCAAACCGGCTGCCGGCAGAAGGACGTATTCGACGAAAGCCAGGATGCCGTTCTCCTCAACTACCTTGGGGGCGGCAACGGCCTTTTTGATCTTCTTGGCGACGACATCGGGGGCATCCAAAAGGTCGATCTTGCTGTCTGTTGACACTGCGTCAGCATCGCGCCGCATGGCCGCCATCTTTGATGCGGAACAACTTACCCTCGTCACTTGAGCTCATCTTGGCGCCCTTGAGGCCGGGGACCATGGGGTTCATCAAGTGGCAACGCTGCATGATGTTGGTTAGGGTTGCTGATATTGAGTGAAGCAAGGCTGGACACTCACCTCCTTGTATCCCAGCTTGGGCAGCCAGTCCTTGGCGGCGATGAACAGTTTCCGCTGGTCAAGACCTAAAGCATGTCAGAACAGGCTGAGCCACCTGGCAAGAATGTAACGAGTGCACATACCACCAAACTGAGCATCGACATCCAGGTATTGTTCATCCAGAACCTGCAAATACCACTGGTTTAGCGTCGTGTCTTGTCTCTTGCATCCGCGAGGCAGCCTACCTGGAGAATCGGGTAGAGCAGACCAGACAGAGGCGCATTGTCCGTCTGCTTGACGACCTCGGCACCGGCGCGCTTGGCTTCGTGCTCGGAGATGACTGATGAAAGCTTGTAGACGTCCATGATGTACTCGGGGCTCTTCTGGTACGAGCTGCCCTGGACGAACTTGAGCTTCTCGGTCGAGACGCCCACGGCCTTGAAGATGGCGGTAATGACGAAGCGGTAGAAGTCAACTCGGTGCTCAACCAGCTCGATGGGCGCCTTGAGGTTGTCGAGGAAGCCGTGAATGTCGGCCAGCAGGATTGTCACATGGCAGCCGGCAGCCAGGTACTGGGCGATCTTGATGGCGGGAACAAAGTAGCCGCAGTGAGGTCGGCCGGTTGTCGCAGTGCCTACAGAGGAACAGCAGCGGCCATTGATTAGCAACTAGGTCCGTGTTTCCAATCCAGGGCCGTCACAGGCCCGTCAAACGTACCCCAGTAGATCTTGGGATGGCGGCCCTCCTCCAGGATCTTCTCGATGATCTCCGGGTTCAGGATCTCCGTCAGATTCTCGCGAATGAGAGCGAGCCTCTCTGCGGCGTCTGCGGCGGCCATGGCGCTCCCTTTTCGTGTATGGCTATTGCTCGAAGAAACGTTGTCGTCCGTCGTTCTGTCTTCGGTGACGCGATCCGTTCGTGCAGCGCTTCTCGTCGTCGGTCGTCGATATGGCAACTTTTCTGTTAGTATCAAGCCAAGATAAAAAAGCGTCCGTGTTATCGCGGGGCAGATTGACTCACAATCGGATTTGGCGGGGTGGTTTTTGCGATTCGGCCATTCATCGGACCGCAGGTACTGGCAGCCAGGTACCGTGGCACCCTTGCGAAGATCACGGCCTTATGTAATCATGATGAGTCATCATTGCCGCCTCCGAGGTGATTGCCGGTCACCACGGTTGAGACGGGAGGTAGAGTGCACACGTCGTATCAAATTCGTAGAAAATGTGATTATACGGTCTTTCTAAGTAGTTTTGAGGCTTATCAGGCTTATGAAGCCTTTTCATTGTCTCTTTCTTCTTCGGACTGGTAAAAGAGTAGTCCAGTTGTAGGCCAACTCAGATGACTCTCTTGTCACCGTAATCGTGCATCGGACTCCGGAGTCCCGAGGGCCGTTGATCTTTATAACAGAGAATACTGATAAGGATCAATTAGAAATTGGAGGTACGCCCGTATCTCCGTACGTATGGACTCTTGGTACGATATTTGAGATGGACGACTGCTACCTTGAGTAATCTGTCTAAGTCCTAGGCATCCAAAAATGGGCAACTACTTCAACTGAACTTTGACGCACCAGAATAGTCTCCCCAATGCTTACAATGAGCTGAGACACACATATTCTTGTTACATCCCTCATATAGCTATATAATCAACATTAAATTCCTAAATTTGACGACGTTCGTCTCGCCGAACTCTCATTCGGCCCAAATGGGCGGCACCCAAAATGGGCAGTACCCAAAATGGGCAGTACCCAAAATGGGCAGTACCCAGATTGGGCGGCCCACGGGCTCACTATGGGCTGGTCTGCTCAAGAAAACCCATTGTTTTCCGCTGCACATACGCGTACACGGATGTTTTGCAGGTGTCCAACGCACGACATGAGCCCGGAAGATCATGCGAGTGTATCATTCTATTGCCTTCGTCCCTCTCGAGCCTGGATGTCCTGGTAGTCGAGCGAGAAGTACAACACTGCTCCAACTTATCCCAGCTTCAGGTAGTCATTTACACCTGTACTTTGACGGCCGATAAGCTCAGTGAAAGGCATGTGTATCTAGATGGAAATCTGAACGGGCCTTTAGGTATTTAAGTGCCTCGATATTTGCAACCGTTCCCGTCAATTTTCGTCATACTGCCAACTGCCTTGCACTTATGCCCAGCCCTCACTTCGACAGCTCATATGAACCGCCCAACCAGTGGGCAAGCGTTGCTCCCATCTCTTTTATACAACTATGCCCTGTAGGTATCTACCAGACGGACGATAGATGTCACACAATGAACTGACTGATCAAATATGCCTGGTACTTACTCATGGTTCTCGTTGCCGCCTGACCGACTCAAAAATGTCTCTTGGCTGGCCTAGTAGATTCCATCTCTGTCAGTTATCATGAAGAGAGCGGCGGCAGAACTGATACGTGCCTCACGATCACTGTGGTCCCTCATATCAATCACAACGGCAATTATCTCAATCTTCGTCTCTCTGCTATATAGATCGATATATCATGCGCGATGCCTTCTTCTGGGAAAGACACGTAGATATCTGGAATTCTGCGAGCGTGTGGAACACTGAGAAGACTCCGAACTAGTCATCCCCATGTCACATTCCAGCACATGGGGTTGGTTGCAAGTCATACTTCCAGCACGTGGGAACAAAGAGGACCAATGACGAGGGATTTACGAAGCAGCTTCGTCGCTATTGACTGGAGGGTCATGGCAGAGTTTGGGATTAGACTTGTCAGAACTTAAGCTATACGGGAAAGTACCTTTGAGTGTTAAGGTTGAGTGGATGAGATGGTTCCGAATATAACAAAAGTGGACAAAGATGCCCAATTTCTGCAGCGACTGGCTCAGCCCTATAATGCGTCTCGTGACGACAATGAAAGCTTGAGGATCGATTCGAATCAGGTCGTCATGCTCTACCAGTTTGTACTTCCATCAACTGTGCGGCACTGATATCCTCGAAGGGAACTGAGTTTATGCAGAGCCACGGTTGTAATACTCTACCGACGATATGTCTGCGATTGGTCCCCTTCCTGGTACTGGGTGAGTACTCGCTCTGGCACAGGGGGGCAACAAATCAAGCCCCTCAGGCCGAATCGAGTACAAACGGCTTACTGCACAATCTCATCAAGCTTGGCATAGATCCGTCAGAGCAATGATGGTTAACCCCCAAGACCATGCAGTTCGAGTGTACAAGACTGGCACAACGTCCTCTTCAGGGGTTTGCCGCCATGCTTTCTACGGTGCATATCTGCCCTTCAAACAAGACATCTGTGGCCCTTTGACTCGCGACCTTGGAAAGAACAAACTGCAGCGTCACATGCCGGTTTGATTCGACCTGAGAGAAAAAGCGCGGAGCGCGGACGTCGTACATCCACTGTCTTGAGGAGCGAGCTCAGAGTAGTCTAAAGAAGTTGAACACTCAGACTTCACAGAGACCACCCAGCAAGAATTCTGGAATGAACACGGTCGAGCTCTTGCTTCACGCGACGATCAAGAACCAACGCATCTACCGCAGCAATCACATACGCAAGCGCTTCCATCAGTCGAGACGTCCGTTCTTCCAATGCCGGATTCGACGGTGATGATGGGCGAGCAGCAACCGACAAAGCTCGTGCTTCAGCACATCGCCGCAGTGTACATGTAGCGACGTCGACCATCTGCTGAGATCGGGCCTTTCCAGCGGGAGGCTTATTGGAGTTTCTCCTCAGTTATGGGGGATGCTGTCGGCTACCTATATTCGACTCGTCTTGGGACAAAGCAGAGTGAAATACTAGACGAGACGCTGCGATCGATGATATGTGGACGGATGTGTAATCGAGGTGGCAGACATGCTGTTGGTCTTGAATATCGAAGCCATGTGACGAGCACGTGTGCTCTTGTTGTGTGTTTCTACATTGGCTGCAGGCAGTTGGACATTTGCTGACGGTAGATGATGCCTCCAACACCACGTGCTGCCCGTTGACGTTGATAAGAATCCTGTGACTTGTTACGTGACTTGATCAATATATGTATTTCGAGAAGTCATTCTCCTATCTGCGTTGTGGTCGCAGCACGAGTCAGGCGGCCATCTAGCCTTCACCCACTACGGCAAGTCCTTAGCGAGCTCTTCAATGCGACAGGGATCGCCGAGCAACCAAGTCCAATCAAGGAAGCCGAGCCAGGCGGCAGATTTGTGCCTGGTGTCCTTGTAGGGATCTGGTGTAGATCGCGTTTGGGGTCCCTGGACGGGTCGGCACACTTTCTCCTTTTTCTTGCGTTCGAAGGGAACATGGTGATGTTACCTACAAACTGTGATGCTTGCACGTTGGCATGTATTTCGTCTGGTTCGTTGATGAGTTTAGTAGCTGGTAAGAAGAGTCGCAGCATCGAGCCTAAATCATCCCCTGGGGCTCAATGATTATATATATTTTCGAGTTTGGTACTGTAGTATTGGTGGCATTGCACTTTTGTGAACCCCCTTAGGAAATATTGCTGAGGGAGGCCATATTATGTGTACCTACGTATGCTCTCCATTTCTCAGCGCCAATCTGCAGCATCAAAATCTCGTCTAGGCAAAATGAAGCCTCAGACGCGTCAATCAAACCAGCTTGCGCGGCTGCGCGAGATTCTCAAACGACGATCTCCAGCCAATCCGACCATGGCAATCCAGTCCTAGGGAGGCCGAGAGAGACATTCGCGACACCAAATGACGTCTCAAACGCCCGTCCCGTTCAAGTTGCCGTGGCGCGGGTGGACCGTTGGCATGACGGAGAAAAAGAAGCACGGCCCACAGAAGGCGAAAAACTTGGCTTCAGGCTTTGGTTATTTTTGTCCTGGTGCGGCCTCGTTCTAGCTCCGCCCGGACTGTTACAGATGGGGCGGCGATGCTGGGAATGGATCACACTGTATGGAGATTGGGGCAGCTGAGTGTGCTGAAATGGTGTCGATGATGATGATGGTGACTTGGGTGATAAGGTTGTCTGAAAGAGCTGACGAGGAGCAGAGAGGAAGTTCGGCGAGGAACAGCGACCTGTATCGGGGTTCCAGATGATCAAAGCCGGCAGAAGATGGCTCTCGAGGTCCAATGGCCATACTCAGTGCCATGTTGGAATCGCAGAGCAATGGACAGGAGAGGGAGTCCTTTCCCTTGCCCCTGCATGCTCGCCATCATGTTCATACACCTCTCTATCGAGCGGTCAAGGCAATCTAAGGTAAGGAGAGGTATCTGTGCTCGGGTCAGACGGCCAGCCAGAGTCGCATCCGCCGCAGAGGATGAGACCTTGAGAGTGACGGCCTCACCTCCAATGCACGAGTAAGAAGGCACAGTAGAGACAGTACGGCACAGTACATCTGAGAGATGCCGCCGAAGTGACCCCTGGCATACAATTGCGGGCGCCTGTGGAGAGAGCGCGGCGATCAATGGCGAGTCTAGGGGGCGAGGCTGGAATTGCGCGGTTTTAGCAGCGTGAGGGAGATGATTAGACATGGGAAATGGAGACCAAAGACATGCTGCCCCTTTCTTCAGAAGCCGCCCGCCTGTAGATCGCCATGTCGCTGACTGCATCTGGCGGGCGATGGCATCATGTACAGTGCAATTCCCTCATCGACGAACGACCTTCTCTATCCACCGCTTGCGAGGACAGTTGCGTGGTGTTTCTTCGACGTCCAGACCTGGATTCTGCCCCCGTGATGCGACAATAAAAGGACACGTTCCCGTCCCAGACAATCCGATAGTATTATCGGCCACCGGCAGCTTATTGTCCTGATAAATCCTCCGTAGCCTGCCTGCCTTAGCAGCCCCAATAGCGGGCCGCAGCAACCATCGTGAAGGCCGTGAGCTGCCTCATTCGGCTCCGCCAGCCAACCAGACCGAGGGCCAAGCTTCCGGCTAGCTGGTGACAGGGGATGGCAGCTGCGGGCTAGGGCGAAACAAGGCAAGGCATTGTTGGATGCAAAAGCTTGTTTCGCGATAGGGTCGGTTTCTGGCTCTCTGCCCCGGATCGTGAAACGGTTCGTAGGAATGTCGTATGTTGAGGGGATCTGGAATTCGACTGCAAGCAGCGAAAGAAGTACAGTTGAGGCACTGGGCCTCTGATATGGATGGAGCGCCTCAGGCCATGAAAAATTCACCTACGACCTTGGGGACACGAGTCCAACGTGCCAAATCCTGACGCCTCACCGGCTCGTCTGCAAACCTTCGCAGCGCCTCTGGCGATAACTGTACGCCCCCGGCCGCCGTTCCAGCAAGATAAGGCACCTGGGCGAGAACGGAAATACAGTGCCTCACGGCAGACGTGTACGGAGTACTCCCACCCACAAAGTGCCCGACGTAGAACGAAACCCACCGGCCTAACGCCTCACGCTGCACCTCGACGCCATCTGCTGTTAGCCACCGGGCGCCTCCCCGAGCGTTCGTCTACCTGCCGCCCTTCTGCCGGCCTCGTACCTCCCCCAGCCTGAGATCAAATGTCACCACCGCCCCATGCTGTACCTAATCCAAAACACCTTGCCCCCACCAAAATCTTCCATCTCCTCCCCCTGTCCAACGCCGGCCAGACCAGAGAAGACAAGAGAAGAACGGCCTCGAGATCAAGCGGAATCCCTGCCTGCATGGGTCGACCCTCTTTTCATCAACGTGGAATTCCCTTTTGACTCGTTTGCTCTGGCTTCTGGCTGGAGCTCCTCCAAGGAAGTGAACTGCCGGCCTCTTCGTTCTTCCTCCTGTCGTTTGCCTTCCACCTGATCTGATTCCTCTCTTCTGATTCTCCCTCTTCTCCTCTTTTTTCTTCTCTCTTTCTTCTCCCTCAAACCACCCTCACCCTCCCTCGTTCAACTGTCGTCGGCTCATTCGTTTCGACGAAGCGACACTCTCTTTTTATCCGTCGACAAGGGCTCGAGTCCACGGCCGGCTGTTTGCGTGTTTGCTTGCATTTCCTCGTGTTTTTCAACTCTCGAAGCAAGCTTCCTCGAGCCAGATCGATTGTGTCACCTTGCCCGTACCCTCAACCTACGGGAACTGCGTTTTGTTTGCACCGTTGACAGGGTCCATCGCCTATTTCCTTCCGATTCTCTACGCTCGTTTCAGGCCAGATTCTTGCCTTTGACGATTTTAGGATCCTATGACCCAACGTTCATCGCGACTGGAAGCGACAAGTTCCACGATTCTCTCCCCCGGGGCCACGCTTTTGCCCTGCACGCACATGCTTCAGAACCCAACCCGCTCATAAGAGACGGGAGATGCAGACAAGCCTCGACTACAATAGCATCTCTAGGATGGGCGTCAAGATGCTGCCAGGCCCCCAGCGAGTCCTCAGCATGAAGAGCCCCATTTTCCGCTCCATAGTGGGCGCCCTCTGCGTCTTCATCATCATCATGGCCACCATGAAGAGCGAGACTTTCCACATTCATCACAAGATGCTCGAGCAAGCCGACGCCAGGGCACCATCCGAGCCGCACAGCAACCCCCAGCAGCCGCTGGACGCCGTGCCCGCTCCCACACTTGGCAGCGAACAGCCCAGCCCTGCCACTTCCAACTTCAAGATGGATTGCAATTCCGACCTCGCTCACCTCACCCAGATCAAGGAGCGCTACAGACTCGAGAACAGGTTCCAGTACATGAAGCGCTATGTCAAGTTTACTCGCAAGGAGGGCCTCGAGCGCAAGCGAATGACCAAGCTCTCCCAGAACCTGCTCACCGACAGCTTCAGAACGGTCGACCTGGGCGCAGGCTTCGGCGGCGGCGACGCGTGCGCAGCTCCCCTGGAGGTCGATGTCCCTGCGTCGGACTTCCCTCGCACCGTCGATGCCTCGGACTTTATGTTTGGAGTGTCGACGACGTACAAGCGCTTCATGGACCCCAACACGACGCCCATCAACGAATGGGTCTTCTGGCTCACCGACAGCCAGGGCAACTCCAACGGCGGCAAGCTGCTGCTTATGCTGCTGGACGCTACGGATGAACAGCTCCAGCAGGTAGCCGACATGCTGGGCGACGTGGGCATTGATGTTGACGTCTATCACTCCGACTCGAGGGTCGAGATGGCCGTTCGCTACCTTACTCTGGTGCCGACCCTCTACACACATCCCGAGTCGGCGAACAAAAAGTGGCTGGTCACCTGCGACGACGACACCTTCTTCCCCAGCATGCACGGCCTGATTGAGAAGATGAACACCTTTGACCACACCAGGGACATGTACATTGGCACATTGTCGGAAGATGTGGGTGCCATTGAGCGCCACGGCTCTCAGGCCTTCGGAGGAGCCGGCGTCTTCTTGTCGCGGTCCTTGGCTGAGAAGATCACGGGCCTTTTTGGCAGCTGCACCACGCAGGCCAAGATTCTCGAGTCGAACTCGGGCTGGGGGCCTCAGGGAGACATTATCCTGCGCAAGTGCATCTACGAAAACACCGAGGTGCGACTGACGACGCTCTGGGACCTCTGGCAGCTCGACTTCTTTGGCCACCCCAGCGGCTTCTACGAATGGGGCATCAAGCCCTTGTCGCTGCATCACTATCGCGGCGGCGGCTGGCACAGTGCCAAGCCTGCGCAGTACACCAAGATTGCCCACTCGTGTGGCGAGGACTGCACCCTCATGCGCTTCCAGACGACGGACGACTTCATCATCTCGGGCTACTCCATCGCCCACTACCCCCAGGGCATCACGTTCGACACGAACCAGATGGAGGCAACTCTGTACGCCGCGCCCGAGAACAAGGGCTGGAACCTCGACTTTATGTTTGGGCCGCGGCGGCAGTCTCTCCTCAAGACGGGGCGCAAGATCGCCTGGGAACTCCAAGAGTCCGAGATCCAATCAGACGGTTCCGTTCTGCAAACATATACCCGAAGTCGGAATGACGAGCGATGGGTCCATTACGACAAACAGCCGATGAGCAATATCGACGGTGTCATTGAGCTTGTTTGGATCCCTTCATAGAAACCACGAGACTCGGCACGGTCTGCGACCTCGTCCGCCCTCCTTGCTCGGGTGAGGAGGCATGGACTTGCCGAGTTAGATGGCACGGAGATGGTTCCCCTCCCTGGTGTCACCAAGATCGAACGGATACACCTCTCCTTTATCGTCGACCATACGGCGCACCAAGTGATACAGCATGGCTGCCTGTACCTTTCGAGTTAGTGTCGAGGACGTCGCCCATTTTTTCATGGGTGGAAAAGTCGATACGACGCGCGTTTGGTCATGATCACTAGATGGGGGGAATCGATGCCGGTGGTATTTGTCATCTCGCACAAGCAGCAAACCTAGAAACATTTGTTCTTTTGATCTTTTTTTTCTCTTTCTTTTCTTGTTCAGGGAATTGGCGTTCCGGAAGGCAGGCTGGATATTGATATCTACATGCATCCCGTCTGATAGAGACGGAGAGCGGGCTTGGCTGTGACACATTGACAGCTCGGGGGTTCTTTTCTTCTTCTTTCCCCGTTGTTGTACTGTCAACGATTTTGCCTTTCCATCCGGCCTGGAACATGGGGCTGGGATGTATCATGTCATTTGACGTAGACTTTTTGCGATGATGGCCTAGTGCAGCGCCACATTGTGCCGAATTTAGACGATACGAAGTCATTTTGCGATGAATCTAAAGTGACATGGAATGATGTGAGTTGGTGTCATCGAAGTGAAATGGTGTAAGAAGCGCATGCAATGTTCTGTACCGAAGTAAAATAGGATACGAGGGTATGTAAGTCATCGTTGCAATCCACAATATCTCATGATGCTTTGGTCGCGGCAGTCAAAGCATGCTAAAGAGCCTAATTCGGACCTTTACAATCCCCAATAATACCAGCCCGTTCTTTGTCCTCGTTCTATTTTTGTTGTACTTCCACCATGGATTCAGGGTAAGATAACCTGGCATAGACATGATAACGAGGTCCGCGAAGCAGTGCGTCATGCTGAGTCATCCACGCCCCTCCGTGGGTAAACAGGCAATGCCCCGCCAACAGCCGCGATGCAAAATAGAAGCATCATGACCGCTTCCAATGAGCTGTTTCATTGAACCGTTCTCCAGGCTACCTGTACTTTTCGCACCGCTTCTCTCGGTAGCTGCAGTTATTCGCATTTCCCTACCCGAGGCTCGACGGCGGCCCGGTGCCCAAAATGTCTACGTGCGTGATTCTCTCACCCTCATTTTTGTCTGCTGTCTTCTGTAACTTGTCTAACACGCTCACCTGCATCATGTCGCAACTGACAGGCCAACCACCAACATCCTCTGCATCCCGTTCCGCCGGTCGCTGCACCTGTCGCTGTCGACGGCGATCCGGCAGTACATCAACACCAAATATGACCAGCACCCGGACATGTTCCAGCACGACCTCGAGGCCATCGATGCGCTGCGCCGCGACGCCGTCAACGTGCGCGAGCCGCATCTGAGCGGCATCAAGAAGCTGCAGGTGTACGCGGGCCAGCTCGTGTGGATCGGCGGCAAGTTTCCGATTGATGTGCGTAGAAATCGGTTGATGTACCGTCGGCCCAACATCCGAGGAGAAAGACGAACAGGAGGAGGAGGACGAAGAAGCGGACAAGATGCTGATGCTGCTTGATGAACAGATCGGCGCCGAGTTCACCTGGTATCCGGCCCTTGGGTACCACACCGACCGGCCGATGGCGCGCAACAACCTCAAGTACGAGCTCATGAACGTCCTCTACAACCTCGCTGCCCTGTACTCGCAGCTCGCCCTCAACACGCCCCGGGGCGACACCGAGGGCCTCAAGTCCGCCGCCAATTACTTCTCGCTGGCCGCCGGCGTCCTCTCCCACGTTCAGAAAGCCGTGCTCCCCGAGCTGCGCATGTCCGACCCGCCCGACGACATGGACAACAACACCCTCGAATCGCTGGTGCAGCTGTTTCTGGCCCAGAGCCAGGAGTGTTTCTGGCAGAAGGCTGTCATGGACGGCTACAAGGACGCATCGATTGCAAAGCTGGCTGCGAGGGTCTCTGACCTGTACAACCTGGCAGCCGAGGCGGCGGTGAACAGCGAGGCCGTTAGCAGCGCCTGGATACATCACATGAACGCAAAGCACCACCACTTTGCAGCTGCTGCTCAATATCGCGCTGCCTGTGATTGCTTAGAGAAGAGGAGGTACGGTGAGGAGATTGCGCGGCTGAAAGATGCCGTCGCCTGTGCCAATGACGGTATCAAAGAGGGCCGGGTGGCCCCCCTGAACAAGACGGTCATGGAGGATTTGCAGGCCTTGAAGCGGAAGCTTGAAGAGGACCTGAAGAGGGCCGAGAAGGACAATGACCTCATCTTCCTGAGTACGGTGCCCCGGCTCGTCGACTCGCGCAAAAGGTCTTCACAAGCTGACAGTCATTAACAGATCCCGTACCCTCGAAGGCCGAACTGAAAATCCTGGAGAGAGCCAACATGGCTATTGCTAGGACGCCTCCGCAGGTGGCCAACCCCCTCGACTATCTGGGTGACCATGCCGAGTTTGGGCCGGCACTGTTCTCGAAGCTGGTCCCCTTCTCGGTGCATGTTGCCATTTCCATCTACGAGGAGCGCAGAGACCGGCTGGTGAACCAAAACATCATCCAGGAGCTGGAGAACCTGACCGACAAGATCCACACGCTTCTCAGCTCTATTGGTTTGCCAGGATCTCTGCAGGCGTTGGAGAAGCCCCTTGGCCTTCCGCCTAGCTTGATACAGCACGCAGAGGAGATTCGACAAGCTGACGCAATCAACAAGATCCAGAGGAGCTTCGCCGATATTGAGAAGCTGCGGGCAAACGATTGGGCCATTTTCGAGGAGGGAAAAGCAGCGCTGGCCGCTGAAGAGGAGGAAGACGAGCAGCTGCGGAGGAAATACGGCACCAGCAGGTGGCGCCGTCCTGAGAGCCAAGCAGATCCCGACGGCGCGAAATTCTGGGCCGCAATCAACGAGATTGGAGGCTATTTCCAGAATAGCGCGAGCAGCGACGAGGCGGTACGAGAAAAGTTTCTGGCAAACAAGGAGCTGTTGGAGATTCTCTCAGGGTCGAACCAGTCTCTGATGAACTACGTGCCTTCAAGCACCTCCGTGGAAACCTCTGGTGACCTGAAAGCAGCTGTTGGGCGGCTGCGCAGCGTGTACAACGATGTTCTGCGGATGGAGACTAGGAGGAGGAGAAAGGTTGAGAGCCTGAGGGAGGCGGCGCGGCGCGACGACATCAAGCCCGACATTCTCAAGGAAGCGGCTCGCCTGGAGCGAGCGTATCCCTCGACGCCTCTGCAGACGGTTCACTTTGAGGAGTTTTTCGAAAAGCGACTGGACAAGCTGTACGAGCCCGAGCTCGAGGCCCTCGAGAAGGAAGCTCAGGACCAAGAGAATCTGCTGACTCTCTTGGAGCGCGCAAACAGGGAGTTTGAGGCCCAGAAGCGTCTCATTGATGCCAAAGGACACCGTGAGCGGGAGCAGGTGTTGCAGAAGCTCAATGGCGCGTACTTCAAGTACAAGGAGATTGTGGCCAACCTGGAGGTGGGAAGGAAGTTCTACAATGACCTCAATAGGATAGTTGCTCATGGCTTCCGGGATGCCGTCAAAGCATGGGTGGCGGAGCGGCGACTAGAGGCCCAGAGATTGGAAGAGTATGTCGTTGCTGGACAAGAAGCTCCATGTTTGGCCAGGGTATTTGCTGACACTGATCTAGGGAACTTAATATGCCGCCGCTCTCGTCTCTCAATATCAACCACCAGCAGTCTGCTCAGAACCTGCCATCAGGATTCGCAGCTCAGCCTGCGGCTCACCAACCTGCCCAGCAGCAACATGACCGATACCAGCCTGCATACCAGCAGCAGACGTACCAACAGCCGCTGCAGCCACAACAGCAGTATCAACAGCCACAGCCAACACCGCAGCAACAGCCCGTATACTCCAGAGCAGCTGTTCAGAGTCCGGCCGAGGCGTCAATACAATCGTGGGCCGGAGGCCAAATGCAGTCGCCTACCCCGCAGCAAAAACCACCACAGCCTGGACAGCAGCCAAACCAACTGCCTGGAACGTGGAATCCCGCCATGGGCATCAAGTTTGGAGGGCCATCGGCTGGGGGGGCATCCGGCCAGGAGGGAACATGGAGTGCTGGTTCGGGTATCCGATTTGGTTGAAGCTGCGAGTTGGAATGATGCTTGATCACTGACGGGATGAGGTACAAACACATGTACATGTATATACCCTATATCTGTGTATAATGATGTGCACATACTTGAGCTTGCGTGGTGTCCGAAGGTGCTGCTGATCTTGGATAAATGATGGATTTCTGGAATGGATTACGTTTACTCGCAACGCAACGCAACTCGAACATGGTTATTCGACGTATATGGAGCTCGACGTCAGCTTTTGTCTGGTGTAACAGATGATTCAGATGTCTCTAGGCCAACCAGGCTTGTGGAATTTCTGGGGAAGTTGTATCAAGTCAGTCCATGGCAAGCGGGTGAGACAAACACGGCGTTTGCGTCGGTCGATCTCCACACCTCAGAAAGAACAATATGAACTGGGGATGACGACTTCTGTCAAGAATGCCTGCCGGGCACTGGGAGCCGACATGAAACCAAAATGGTACGCAACATGCCAGTCAAGGTGCAGATCATGAGGGATGGTGAGCCTCTGTTGATAAACCCAGCTAATGGGGGTACGAGCAGCATAACAAAGCAGGGAGCGGGTACAAAGGGGGAAGACAATTGACCTTTATAGTTTCTCATGAAGATGTTCCGAGTCTCTGAATAACGAATTGCGTTTTGTCATGTATTGGATATCGGTCGATGATGTAGTTTTCCACTGCCGTTAACTTGAATCATGTCTCATATTGATACCTGTCAAGGGATGCCTGTCAAGGGATGCCATTGGGATGACCTGGGGCTGGCACTCTCTCAGGACGACGTCAAGCCCAAGATAGCATGGCTCAATCGTACTTACTGTTCTTTTTAACATGCTATTGAGCTTTAGCTATAGGCTATGTCTTTACGTTAGTTAACACGAAGTGGTAAGGTATTTAACAATCCTTTTGCTCTGACACTTGGTATGAATCTCGTTTCAGGGAGGGACAATGGGGCTACTATTTGCATTCCTTTGGTTTCTTGATGCATTTTCGTGAGTTATGTACGTGAATGCCTGAACAACACAATTATGTAGACCTGTTGACGTTCATCCTGTGAAGAAACAGCATATAAGGTTGAGCTTCTTCCTACTGAGGCCGTTGTCAAACATCCCCCCAACCTCACCCAATTTAGCCCCAAGACACAAGACACTCACAACTCTTAACCAAGGAATCAATTTCATCAACTTTCCAAAATGAGATTCACCGCGGCAACCATCATCTCCCTCCTCGCGAGCACCGCCCTCGCCGCTCCCACCGACCTGTCCTCCGACAGCAACGCCCCCTCCGCCGTCTCCCCAGACGCGTCCCTCCCCACGGAGATACATCTCGCAGACATCTTCTCCGACCGCCAAGTCGCCGTCCTCAAGGTCCTCTCCTCGCACAAGCAAGACCTCGGACTCAGCGAGAAGGAGGCCGAGATCCTCGACACCTTCATGAAGGCCCTCCTGGACAACGTCAGCATCAACGTCAAGCAGCAGGCTCCCCCCGCTGATGGCACGAATACTACTACCACTCCTATTACTACACCCCCTACCGATGCTACGGGTGGGAACGCGCCTGTACGGGGCAACGGCACTTTGGTCGATCCCCTGAGCGGCCTGAATGTGACTGCGCTTGGGGGCCTGCTGGGGACTGCTCCGGGGACCGCTCCGGTGACTGCGAATGCGACGGCGACGGCGTTGGCCATTTTGAAGGCGATTCCTGGGTTGGCGGGCTTGCTGGGCGGAGCGACGGCGGGTGGTTTGGGAGGGTCGACGGGTGGATTGGGAGGATTGACGGGCGGGCTTGGTGGTTTGACGGGACTCGGTGGTTTGAGCGGGTTGACTGGAGGCTTGGGAGGACTCGGTGGGCTGGGAGGCCTTGGAGGTCTGGGCGGCTTGGGAGGACTGTTTGGAGGGCTGCGGCGAGGCGGGCTTCTTGGGGGTCTTCTGATTCCCGGGATCTTGTAGAGTATGGGCTGTGTGAGTCGGGGGCAATGAATCGGAGATGGGGTGTAGATGTCAGGGGAATTGGGGCAGGATATGACAAGGAGGCACTGAATGTGACGATGTATAGATCATATGATGAGGCCATTGAACGTGATTAATTCTGAAGCTGTGTAGAGTTTATGATGTCGCTAGTGATGTTGACAGGATTTGGAGGCGACATCAAGCAGGTGTAGCAAGTGTTAATGCGACGAGAATCATGTATGTATACATGAGAGTATGCAGAGGCTCAGGAAAGGGTCTATATAAAGCGTCTTGGCCATATCGCGATAAGCTCCCATCGGTTGCCAGCGCTCCATTCAGTTTCTGCAGGTCCAGACCGACATGTAGTAAGCTGAAGTGTTTTTGATGAGCTGTTGGTCGTGACCTGAAGTGATACACTATGGTATTTGTGAATGAGATTTGGTGCTGGAATAGGGTAAGATTGCAGGGCTTTACCTTATGTTCTTATAAAGTTGTACCTTCCTGGAGCTTGAACCGCCCTCTCCGAGGCCAGTCCAGCGGCGTTCAAGCGACTCGACATTCGATGTCGAGGTTAACAATGCGGCGTAGTGCCTTCAATCTCTGGTTGGGTCAAGAGAAGAACATCAATAAGACGAAGCGAAAGAAGGGGATAATAAAAGAGATGGAGAACGAGATGGAGAACGAGATGGAGAAGTAGCCTCGGGATGACATGTCTACTATCGAAGGGCTCTAGAGCTTACCATCCGCTATCTTCTCGAAGATCTTGTCATCCGCTATCTTCTCCAAGATCTTCTCAGTTTAGCCCACAATCCCAGCCCCTCTGACACAAAGATAGTAGCATGCTTACTTCAAACTGCCAACATCCGGCAGAAGCGGCGTCATCTGCTTCATTTATGCCGTTCTAGGCTGTAGCTTGCACCCCTTCCCCGGCGGCTTCGTTCCTTGTCAGTACACTGAAAGGCTACCAAGTGCGTTGGCTGCTAAGGACCTACAAGATTGCACATCCGGGTTGAGTATTGCAGCAAGCTTCGAGTAGCCAATTTGCTTGGCAATTTCGAGAGGTGTAGAATAGCAATCACCCTTGAAGTCGGGCTGTGCGCCGTGTTTTATGAGCAACTCGACGACTGAGTCATTCTCCTCTTCTATGGCTGATAGTAATGGCGTCTCAATATTGCGTTAGTCAAGGCCAGATACCGCCGCCCAGGATATGAAAACTCACGGACTAGACAAGTGACAAGAAGATTAAAGAATGAACTACATGTACCTACTACTGGCATAGCTGAGGTTCACTTACAAACTGTTACGCTAATGTCAGCTAATACCCGCAGTAATGAGTGCATTCGGCATCATCTTACCAACTGTAACACTCGTATTAGTACAGTCTAGGGAGAAGCAAACCGGGTCATTTTCACTTACACCTCCCTATGATGCAAAACAGGTGGAAAGGTCAGTAGTCGAGACCAGTAACATCGCCGGGAATAATCTAAATACCTCAGCCTGCAGACAAAGTGGTTAGTATATCTCGCCCTTGATGGAGTGTCTGTTTATTCGTTCCATACACGGAATGAATAATCCACTTTCGCTCCGTTTCTGAGGAGTAACTCGAGTATGTCCAAGGCGCCTCCTTTCATCGCGTACACCAACGGGGTGCGGCCCTCGGCGTCAGTCGCATCTATGTCAGCCCCCTTGTCTAACAACAGCCGGACAATATCTGTGAGCCTGCTCCTAGCGGCATAGGCGAGGAGTGGTGTTTTTTCTTCGCCCACCGCTTCCATATCAGCACCACTGTCGATCAATCGTTTGACAACAGGTTCGTGACCTTCCTTGACAGCAGACCACAGAAGGTCGCGGCGAATCTTGTCTACCGCATGAGTATGAGCCAATTGCGTAAGGACGTTCGCTATATCCTGTTGCCCAAGGCTGAGGGCATAGGAAAACGCCGTTCCTCCGATTCTATCCTTGATGTCTGGGTCCGCCCCAGCCTTGATCAGTTGCTGCACGACATCAAGATGGCCGTTCCAAGTGGCATAAATCAGCGGTGTTCGATTGTAATAGTCCAAGTCGTTGACTATTGCACCTCTCCACGGTGCTGATGGGCGGAAGACCTTCCTGATGGCGCTTCTGAAGCGCACTTTACGTTTGAGCCCCGCGTTAGGCCCTGCGATCAACAGGTCCACGACAGCGCCAAATCCGTTCTCTGATGCCCAAGAGAGCGCCGAACGCCCGTAAATGCGGTCGACGGAGTTGACGGAGACGTCGGGTAACAGAAGTTGAGGCCTGACAACTGACTCGAGCCCAAAATATGAGCCAATCATCAGTGTTGTGAAGTCCTCGGGGAACTTGGTCTGCGTTTTCGTCCAATAGATCCTAAACCATGTTGGAATACGAACTTCTGCGTCACAGATTTGCAGCAGCAGCTCCGTAATGTCACTTTCCACCATGTCGGACGCTCGATAATGGGTAGCCCAATGCTTTGCGGAGTACTCCAGGAAGATGTGTTTGTCCAGATAGTCGCCCATTTTGCCTTCCCATACAGCTGACGCAGTGTCAAACTCTGTAAAGAGCAGATGCCATAGGCAGATGTTGCAAAGAATGCGGTGAGACTCCAACCGCTGAAGTGAAGACTTCCATCTGAGTCGGCTCTTTCGTTCTGCTTGGGGGTTCGCCTCGTTGTCGTCTGAGTTGTCTGCTTGCTTCCCTAAGTATATCCTCGAGACCAGAAACTCTTTTGCGGTCTGGTGGAGGAGATATATCCTCTTGTCTGTGATCGTGATGAAGAGGCCGCATAGATTTCTGATATACTCACTGACGCGAGCATCTGGCCTGCTACTCACGTCGTTGTATGACTTGTGATTGTGTTGGATGGCTAGCGCTAAGTCCATCTCTGCGAGAGACAAAGGCCGTTCCGCAGCCACCACGATATGGAGCATCTTCTTCGTCTCTTTCGCATCGGTACTCTTGGCCAATATCTTCTCATATGCCTCATCGACTGTTCGCGGAAGCGTGGAAATGACTTTGCGTATCTCGGCTTCGCTAATCTTGTTACTGATCTCCGTTTCGATCCATTCCAGTGTGAGGTAGACCCAGAGATACGTCTGGTTCGTAACGGCCCTGAGTCCCTTCAACAGCAGCCGTTGCTCGGCGTCTGTGAGATGCAAGTTGTTCTGGATGCAAGAGACCTTGTTCTCTATATATAGATTGATCTCCCTTGCGATCATCTTCACTTCAGCATCGCCGTCTCCCTTTAGGTGGATTATGGGCAGCCCCGGAATGTTGAGGGTGTTTATGAAGTCGCGCCTGATTTTGTCGTAAGGGCGACTGGTTATGAGAAATTTCAGGTTCATCGTCGTCTTGACGCTATTGCTTTCGCCATAGAAATGACATAAAAGCTGTGCGAGATCTTGCCTCTCTCGATCTGTACATTCGTCGAATGCATCAAGGATGCAGACGATCTCGCCTGCATTCTGCTGGTGAGCAGCCATCGTCAGGACGTCCCAGAGCTCCCAAATCTCGTAATTGGCATTGTGGGCAAGTGCTTTGTAAGATTTGAATCGTTTGATGACGTTTGGAGAGAAGAGGCCTTCTCTTTGTGTGAAGAGTTGATGCAGGATGCAGCTGAGAGCGACTTTGACGCTCTTCTGGTCCTCGAAGTCGTCCTTGAAGAAGAAATAGCAAACCGTCCTTTCTCGTGTAGCTGCCAGCTCGTCGACGAGGTATTTGGCCAAAACAGACTTGCCACAGCCGGGATTCGCAGAGACCCAGAGCATAGAGGACGACTCGCTTTTTCGCCACTCCAGAAAGTGACCGTGGCCCATGAACCACTCGCATGTTCCTAAGACACGGTCCGGATTCCGGTTCTTTCGCTGAACATAGGGTATCGAGTAAAGAGCCTGAAGTATCTTTTCTCTTGCCTTTTCATCTTCTGCGTCCAGTGGCGGCGCTTTCTGATCGTCGGCAATGGAAAATTGCGCCTTTCTGTCTACATCGAGCAAGCCAGGTAAGCAGACGGATCGCAGCTTCGCCTTGCGGCCGGATGTTCATACCGGAACCATATCCCGCTTTATCATAGTAATGATTTATAATATCACCGCCGGTGCTGATTTCCTGGCCTTGGCCGCTGTAGTGAGACTGGTGGCCCGTTCCACTCGGAGCAATGTGTTGATGATTGCTCGTCTCAATGACCGATGCCATCTGGACATAGGGTTCTTTCATTCAGGCACTGCGACATGGGGAATCTGTTATGGCTGTCGACTTTCTCATTGATCAAGAAAGAGTTGAATACTGTAACATGGGAAGAAACCATGACTGAACGAACGAAGCCGAAGAGGAGCTAGGGCGACAAAAACAAGCCCGAGAAGAGCTCAGCGTCGGTTGAGCAGAGCGAGTACCTATCCGTATCAAACAAGGAAGGAGGAAAGCAACATGACACGCGAGAAAGCGGGGACTATATACAGGTAAGCTGGTTTGAAGCGCGAGCCAAGGAGCCTCTGCCAATCATTACACCAGATTCCGCTGACCCTGGTCATTCCCAGCTCGCAGAGGCTGAATGATGAACGGCGCGAACTGTCCATACATATAACCTTCAATACGTGTCTCATTATCAACCACGCCATCTACAGAGTGATAGGGCCTAGTCTGTATGGGGTCATGATTTGGTCTGTTACTGGTAGATGATTGATCATGTCGGAACGAAACGAATGCACCTGCTAGGATATGCGCGTGATGGAGGTCAAACAACGTTGGAGTGCGTCGGGCCCAAAGAGCTGCAGCCTGAAAGGACAAACGGCGTTTGTTACTACAAAGCTCACCGCCGGATGGGGGTTTTCACTCGAAGGGCTTGAGTTTGCGATGTCTGAATTTGCGATGTGTTCACCGTGACAATCAAATATCGTGTTAATCAACTGCTTCCCACTCTGTCGAATGTCGAATATGCTGAGATCTCATGGCTTCTGCGCACGGAACCGCAGCAAGTCGCACCCGTGATGCCACACACTGCATCGAATTGCACTGATCAACCACTGCAGCCACAATCCGTTGCTTTGACAACCCCAGAACCCATCCTCACCCATCCGCCATATCGTATCGGCCAAGCACAGCCTTCATAACTGCGGCTGCGGCAGCTGCAGCATACGGCTGCCACAAATCATTCTTGTGGCTATCAGCGTAATCGCACACCCCTTTCACGATGATGCAAGGAATCTCGTCCCAGACACCAGCCCCCTCCATCTCAAACGCGATCACGTTGTGTTCTCGAGCAACCTGGTCCCGATGCTCGCCGGACTTCATCACTGTGCTTCCAGAGGCTATCTGTCCGACGAGGATCCGGGGACGCAGTTCTTCAATCTGTTGTGGTTCACTTTCCGTGGATCGCGCCCTCTCCACCAGTTGGCTCTCATCGCAGCCAAGTTCAACACAGGACGTCCCGGCAGCCTCTGTGCAAAAGCCATCACTCTGGTCATCACAAAAGATGCAAACCTGTGCGCCTCTGTGCTTGTGTCTGTAAGTCGGCGGGAAGAGTCTGTCGTTGTCTATCCCCGGATACTGATAGTTGGACTTTCGCCGCTTCCGTACAGCCTCTGACTGCAACGCTTCAAGAAGTGCGCTTGCTTTCTGCTGTAACCTCTCTCTTCCGAATTCGCTCTCGAAAAGTGAAACCAGGCTTCTGATGTTCTTATTCGGTCGTCCAAGGCTATAGTCGGTGGTGTCCTTCGTTATGAACGTCTCAGGGTACTGTTTGCCGAGGTCGTACTGAACGGCGGATCTGCTGATAACGACATCACCCAGATGAACTTGATTCGTCCCCTTGCCTGGCACGCCGCCGCAAATGCCGACGAGGAAAACAAGCTGTAGGCTGCAATAACTCGATCGGAAGCTGGCTGCCGCCCCTGCTGCCGCAGCTGTGCCCATGTTGGGTAAAAGCGCCAGCACAACGTCGAATGTGCCCATACGGCCTGTTGTATATGAGTTTGTATCCCCACGAGCTCGGCCGAAAGACTTGTCCTCATCCCAGAACTGCTCGAGAAGTAAAGTAACAGCATCGTACTCCAGCGGCAACGCGCAGATGATGGCGATTTGGAAGTCTTCACGCCGACATGGTCGGCTTCGGCGGACTGTCACCCGTTGATTTAGGCCTTCAAGGGTTTCGGTCTCAGGGTGATCGCGCGTAAAGTGACCAGAAAGGCCTCCCGTATCTTTACCACGATCAAAATTCCTTCCATCCACAGGGCGTGACGCGTATCGGGACTGATCTGTCTGCCTGTTCGTCTCGTTATGTTGAGGAGATGGAGCTTCCAAAAGAAACGCGTCAGCTATCTACTAGTGGTTCCTGATATCATAATCTATGGTCTCCTACCAAAGTTTATTGATGTTGTGTGATAGTTGGTTATGCCTCCACTGCCCGTGTTGATCTGCTGCCCCTGACCACTATAATGAGACTGATGACCTGTTCCGCCGGAAGCAATATGCTGTGTAAACTGTGTTCCGGCGCTGCAGATATCCGCCTCCTCTACAGAAGACTCTATCTTGGACATCTCATCGATAGCATCTTTCAGCTCGGCGACCAGATTACTGTTTTCCGGCTTCAGGAACTGGTTGGTGAATAATGCATCCAGGTCCTCCAGGATGCCGAGCATAAAAGCTTCCACAGAGTAGGATTTGCCCAGCTTTGATAGAACGAAGCGGTAACTTTCCAGGGCAGATCTGTCGCCTGTGTGCCTCTCTACGTCTGTTGCCACTCGGCTCAAGACTCTCTGTAGCATTTTCGCCCTTTTCTCGACACCAGTAAGTAGACGGTAGACGGCTGCTTGAGAGGATTCGTCCCAGGCTGGATAATCACGAGCGTAGCGCAGAGTGGCTTGCGTGAGAGGCAGGTACTGGTTCACCTTTGTAAACTCCTGTGGCAGGTCGGCCAATTCTTCCAGCTCGTTCTCATAATGGGAGGATATCGCCTGAATGGTGGCAAGCGCTGACTTTATGGTGCGGCGGGGCTCCATGTTGGAGGTCTCGTTGGACGTTATCAGAGCATAGGCACGTTGGTTTTGAAGAGGGTCATATGCTTAAAGAAGCTCATCAGAATGTTGACCCTTGACCTTCCAAGACAGCGAGCTTGCAAGTGCTAAGGTATGATCGCCTCTAGTACCTGACAACTCAGAAGTGACCACCAGATAGAATGAAAGTCCCTTGAAGGCCTGGAGATGACTCCTGGGACACATTATGTGAGAAGAGAGGGGTTCGTCAGATCCTACAGGCTCATACGGGATTCCTTATGTCAGCGATAAGAAGGGCCTGGGTGGGCTGTTCTACCAGACAACCTTGAGTTCGACGGTTGCAACACTCCAACTTCAGTGCCTTGTTTTACATCTTGCCGAAATAGATGGTCAGGATGATTTCGGTCATGGATGGGGATGTGTCACCAAATTCAATCTACACAACGGTATCCAAGCGCTGTGACTGCAACTTTCGTTGGCTTCTCATTATAGGGTACGTCCAGTTGAACTTGAGCAATGGATTGTGCCTACGCCAAAAGCCTGGTGTGGTCCTCGAAGAAGAATGGCCAAACATCTTCCACAAAGCCAACTCAACACAGCTTTGTGTGAAGCGGCGAGATGGACCGTGAGCATAAGAGCCGCCCACACCTACTTGTGCTGTCATCGCCACACTGACTGGCTTCACCCACCGATCTCAGAATGCTTATGAGCCTTGGCAGCCCGCGATCCATGCAATGCTGTCAAGCTTGCATCGTCACTCAGCTTCATAGCTATGCCCCAGATGGATCAAGTCTCAACAGGAGTAGCCCTTCCCGTGACCAGACGACTCACCCAACATGCATGAGAATGGCGCCATGGTCTCAGCTCTCGCCCCATTCTCTCGTCCCAGATGTGTGGTTGAAGTGGGCTTCAGGGCCGCACAGGCCTCGTGCAGGCCTTGTGATGCATATCAGTAAGCTTAATTGGCTCCAGACAAGATTCCGAACTCCAGCTTGGCCGACTACGAAAGAGGACGCAATGGCAGCTGGACAGTGTTGGTGTGCCACAGGCTCTGCTCGGGGACAGATTTAAAGACCGAGAGTTCTCCGTGTGTTTGGTGGGAAGCGAATTGTACGGTTCGCTCAAATAGGGAAGATCCTAGAAGGAGCATAAAATTGTGGATGTGACGATATCTTCACGAGAACGATTGCCATCGAGATCACCTTTTATGCCTCGACCCTATCTGAGGTGGAAACACACCTGGGTAGCATTCGATACGACTTCGATGGATAACAGCGCGAATTCTCCGCCGAGCTACGGAACTCATCATCAACATGCGCTGCTTCCTCCGCCATACTACAGCCAGGAAGACGCCCATGTAACCGGGGTTGGCCAGACGTGGACGGCAGATGGCGTCTTTTCGTCAGGCAGAGGACGGTCGAGCACGTTGTCAAGATGTTGGAAATGGATCGCAAAGGAACTGACTTTGTCAACGGGCCTACTGTCAGATGGGAGAAGTGAGTTTGACCCTAAATGCTTGAGGTGACGATATGATGTTGATGTGAATAGATTCGGACATGTGCTTTGGCGCTTGCTGTCGCGGCTAATTCTCATCCTTCTTCCATACCTACTTCTCCTAGTGGTTGATTCGTTTTGGTCTTGCACTTACTACTTATTGTCGATATATGAATCATGTTCTCATTGTACAAGTTTTGGAACGCCGACCGACGTGACCATATTTTGATGTATGTCGTGTTGCGCTCTGGTTGAAATAAGGATAGCCGCTCGTCCTTCTTGGAAGACTTATATGTGTTATGAGTCCAAGTCGAAGCTGGTCTTCCCTGAAAGCAGCAAGACTCTCAGAGCGCCCACGTCTGCTCGACCTCGCGGGCATACTCTTGAATGACATCCGGCTGCAGCGCGCTCCATCGAGACTCATTGGTCACGGCATCGAGGTAATGCTCCAGCGCCAGAGCCGTCTGCTTTGCCCACTTCTCCGCACTCACGCCGCCCACGCCCGTTGCCATGGGAACCATGAGCAGGCTGCGAATCTCGTCCTGCCTCTGCTGCTGCTGCTGCTGCTGCTGCGGTTGAGCATTGCGGACTGCGCGGTTGTGTCTGTCGACTGCGCACAACAGGCTCCAGATGCACTCGTAGACGACCTCGCGATCCCAGGTGACGCTCTGCGGGACGCGCATGGTCGGGCACAGCGCCAGGTACCTGGTGCCCCAGGTGTTCCTCGAGCGGGCGTGGAAGTCGTCGGGGATGCGAAGCAGCGTGCAGGTGCCCGGAGGGGCGAAGCCGCGCCACTCGTCGTACAGCTTGGCCTGGGCGGCCCTCGTGAGGGCGAGGTAGTCATCGCGAGGAGAGAAGGAGCGCGAGATGGCGTCGTCGAAGCCGCCGTCCAGCCGGCCGTACGAGTTTGCGGGGGAGACGATGAGGTCGAACTCGGCCTCTACAAAGGATAGGGCGGAGTTGTGGTAGGTGATGGAGATGGACGAGAGGCTGTCGGATGAGGCGACTGCTGCCTGGAGGGCGGTGCTGTATACGTCGTCCATGCAGAGGGCGTGGATGTGCGGGAGGAGAGGGGCATCTTGGAGAGGTGGCATTGGGGATTGGGAGGTTGCTTTGGTATGAGGGAGATGCGTGGTGGTGTTGATGGTGGTGATGGTGAGAATGAATACGATGCTGGTGATCGTGAGGATGGTGTTGATTATGTTACCCACAGCTATCGTCATGTCATGAACTCGACGCTATCCATGAGAGGCTGGATCGAATGCAGGATTACATAACGCATCCTTCGTTTGTTCATCACAAATAATACCGGGGTATCGTCGGAGAGGAGCGGGCGGTTGGTCTAGCAGGCTGTAAGCGAACTGCAAATGCTGGTATTCGGAGCTACTCCGCAGAGAGGAGGACATACGCCTTGGTCTCGGAAGGGCGACTCCATGCGACGACCCAACTTGCACGGCATTCGATGCCAAGACGTTACATGGACGCCAGAGAATGGATAGTAGCCAGCAAAGGGCGGAGGAGGGAACATGGTGTCTAATTGCTCGGGCTGCAATAGAGTCTGTGGATCTGGGTCATCAAGTTTGCTCACCACTTGCCAGGTGTATCTCGTCAACTTCGATTGGCCTTGGATAGGACGACCTCGTGTCTCCGTATTCCAGCCATCATCCACACCCAGGGATGCCCCCAGACTCCCACAAAGTTTCTTTCAACTGTTCATCGATTTACCCTCGGCGAACAACCGAAAAGACAGGCAACTCCGGCATCTCATCCTCCAGCTTCCTCTTTCAAACAAAGCACGCTCGCATCTCACCGCATACCTCCGTCATGCCGCATGACGCAGCGCGCCCTCGCCCAACGTCTCGCCATGAACCTTGTTGGCGATGCCCTCGCCCTCTCCCTTGTCCCTTCTTGTCCCCCTCCTCCTCATCTTGCTCTGCCCCCCGCTTTCCCCCGCACTCCTTCGTTGGACGTGAACCCAGGGATGCGGCTCCCGGGGCAAAGATCGCCGTCAACGCCTATTCCTTCCTGGAAGCCAACCCCTCACCTAATGGCATTTGGGTGTCACTGCGGCAGTAGCTCTCGTATGAACGTAGGGAGAGGACGGAAAACAGGGACATGCATGGCGAGGGAGATGGATGAATAAATGAAATGGCTGGCCCGGGTCAGGAGCCCCGAGACAACCCCCCTCGAGCCACCCATCGAGAGCCGCCTTTGCAACATCCTCGAGGCGTCCCTGTTTCCGATTCTCTTTCTCAGCGGGCATCGCGAATAGATCATCACCACTACCACCACCGCACGAACCCGAAGATGCCTCTGCACCTGTCCCCCCACCGGGTCATCGGCGCTGCCATTGGCGTCCTGGCCGCCTTTCCCGCCTCCGCATCTGCCGGCTGGCAGAGCTTCCAGCCTCAGCGCCGCACGGCCTCGTCGTGCCCGGACTACAGCAGCTATTCGGCTCAGCCGCACGGCCCCTACTCGTCTGGCCCTCTGAAGCTGCCTTACATGAGGCCGAGCGAGGAGTGCAGGACGTTCAAGAGCCCCGCAGTCGAGGTGAGCGTTGACACCCTTTGTTGCGTTGCAACCATCGGCGTTGCCTCTGAATTGTTTCCCATATCTGAACGGGTAACTGACAAGGGGATGCTCACTTCTGCTCTGTTGTTTTCACACAGAAAGTGATTAGCGACCTGAAATCTCAGCTCAAGGACCCGGATCTTGCCCGGCTGTTTGAAAATACCTTTCCGTCGACGCTGGACACAACGGTCAAGTATTTCGACCCGGCTAAGAACCTGGCATTCATCATCACGGGTGTAAGTTGATCTCTCAAAGCCTCTGCAGGCATTCCAAATGCAATCCCCACGTTCGTCTGACCTTTCGTTAGGATATCACGTACGTATTCGCATTTACTCACTCCAAAGTCTCAAAAAACAAACGATTTCTTTACGCTTGAGACGAGTCCCCAGCTGATCCCCAAAGTGCACAATGGCTTCGAGACACGGGCAACCAGTTTGCTCACTTGTACAAGCTCCTGCCCCACGACAAGAACCTGCAGGCTTTGGTCAAGGCGGTAATTAACACAGAGGCGCGGTACATCTCACAGTATCCGTACTGCGGTGGGTTCGAACTGCGCTGGTATATCGCGAATACGTGACATCTGATGGAGATCCTTATGTGTAGGCTCGTTCCAGCCACCTCCCGAGAGTGGCCTGGCTCCCTCCGTGAACGTAAGTCATATCGTGCAGCTCCAGCACATTTGTGGATTCTGTTTCTAACGGGTGATTACAGGACTGGGCGACCGGTGTTAGGGTGAATCCGTATGTACTCGTCGCGCACCCGCCGCCACTTACACGAGAGGCAGCACTCCCGTTAACATTTGCGCTCCTCATAACAGACCTGTGGACAACCAGACGGTTTTCGAATGCAAGGTACGGTGGCAGCCCCGGCTCCCGCTGACAAGAACCACTCTTCTCACAGACAAGCAGTACGAGCTCGACTCCCTCGCCGGCTTTCTCAAAATCACGCGCTCCTACTATGCCAACACAAGGGACTCGTCCTTTATCAATGACAACTGTAAATAAGACACCCACTCCCAACTGACACCCTATCAGGCTATCTTGGCTAACGCAAACCATCGAAAAGGGAACGCCGCAATGGCCCAGATCGTCAGGGTCCTCTTCGAGCAGTCTCAGAGCAGCTGGTCGCAAGACTACCAATGGGTCAGCTACTACAACTGGACAGGCACAGCCGGCGCGCTCTCCCCCATGGTGCCCAACAGCGGCAACGGTGAACCGAAACAGGCGAACGGCCTGGTCGCCTCGAGCCACAGGCCTTCGGACGACCTCTGCGTCTTCAGTGAGTCCTTTCCCCCCTCGAAAGAGGCGTGTCCATCAACGGACAGCCCACAGATTCAAAGGGCCCATTCCTCTCTTTCCGCTGACAGATCACACAGACTTCATCACCTCCGACAACGCCATGATGTCCGTCGAGCTCGCCAACGTCGCGGACATGCTCGCCGCCATCGGCACCCAGAAGCCCCTCGCCAAGCAACTGCGCCAGTACTCCGACACTATCAAGCAGGCCGTCTGGGCGCACACCCGCGCCGCCAACGGCATCTTCGCGTACGAGACCAACGGCCTCGGGGCGCAGTACATCATGGATGACGCCAACGTCCCGAGCCTCGTCTCGCTGCCGTACCTCGGCTTCCTCAAGAGGAGCGACCCGACCTACCAGAAGACCAAGGCGGCCATGTTTTCGAGGGCGAACCCGTACTATGCCGCGGGAAAGTCGTTTGACGGTATTGGGTATGTCTTAACACCACCATTCACTGAGTCTCCTCTCTGCCCACCGCCCCCTCCTACACACCACGCCAACCATCATCCCCTTCTGGAACATGGTTAACCAAGCCGTCGTGTACGGCGCAAAACCCACAGCGGCCCCCACGTCAACGCCACCTATCCCTGGCCAATGAGCCAAATCTCCGCCATCTTCGGCACCGACAGCGACCGGGAGATTAAGCAGCGCCTGGCTCTCATCCTGGGGAGCACCAGTGGCCTGGGGCTGATCCACGAGAGCGTCAGCATCTACAACGGGAGCTCGTACACGCGCCCGTGGTTCGCGTGGGCGAACAGCTACTTTGCCGAGATGGTCCTCGACCTGGCCGAGCGGAAGCCCGCCCTGGTCTTGAAGTCTGGAAAGCCGTACAGGATCGGGCAGTGAAATGGATGTCTTTGATGTGCGTGAAGGAAGGGAACCAGTATGTAGGAATAGATGAAAACGCATAATCGCATCTTGCTCCTACATCATGTGATGTGTGTATAGCCTGGCAGTGTGTTATCTTGTCGTTGTACTCTTGCCACGGGAAATGACGTCTGCGTGTCTGTAGTTCTTGTAGTTTATTCAAGTGAGCGGCTAGGCAGCACCCCAACGAGGCTATCCAGCTTCCCTAACTTATGAACATAGGTAGTAAATGCTTGCCTTCACCCTAAGTAACCATGATAGAAAGAAAAGCATATAACAAGACTAGTCATATATTAGGAATAGTAGCAAATCCCTAACTCGGTACATACAGGGTATAGAAGCTTATAACCAGCCTTGATAGTTGTGTGACAGTCAAGGAAGTACTAATCACTTCCTCTATCTCTATATACCTACTAATGGTCATAGTAATAGCCGTGGAAGGGGTAGATTGGTTTATCACCAGGACGCTGGATAGCCAAGTCGGAATGCTGGCAAGCCGCTCCTTTATTCAAGGACATTGCTGTATTGCTATTCACAGCGTCCTTGCCGCCTCCAAATGTTTGCACCAGACTGCCTGTAAACCTTGCGTTCTGTAGAACAGCTGTAAGGCTTACACTCCAAAGACCTGATAACCGCGAGGCATTCTTTCCACCGCAAGCTTTTGTCTTTCCGCATTTTTGATGGACAAGTACTTTGCCAGGGCTTTCCATGCACATTTTATATGCTTCCTCATCGTGTGAACGCTCCTCTGCATCACAGTCGTCGCGGTCGGTGGCAACATCATCGAAGACGTTTTAATCTTCGATGTGGCGCAGTTCCTGGTCAATGAAGAACTCTGGTAATATATTCTCAGCACAGGACATATCGAAGGACTCATCAGTACATAGCGGGAATATCACAGATCGTCTAGACTGTCTAGGCTGAGGAGAATAGAGCAAGGGAAAGGGTAAGCGCTGTCGACACTGCTGTGAAGAAGGAGGACGTTAGACACGTACCAGACTCCGAGTCGTTCCGTCAAAAAACCACACAAAGAGGTTTCGGCAATGACTCGATATGCCCAAGGCTCAACCACAGTCTTACAAGCAAACTCCAGGCCGTCAGCGAAATCTTCGATAGACAGCTTTGAGCTTGCGACTTACCTACGTCAATCGGAGACATACAAGAGAGAAGCAACCACCTTGCTAAGCATGTAAGTAGTCTAGATTGAGGAACCCGACGCGGGTATATGCAGCTTTCGTTCCCTGGAAGATGGATTGCAATTTGCTTTCAAGAGTCACTCCGACAATCGTCAGGGAAAGACAGCCTCTAAGCATCCTGAGGCAACTACTTACAGCAGTTTTCGGTGTCACCTATATAAAACAGCTGCGTATTACATGAGCTGCTTGTTACTTTATGCTCCCTACCTTAGTCTATGTATGCACTGTTTGCCAATTTGAAAAACCAGCGGCTTAATTGTAGCAATGCTCTTACAACATCACCAGTCATGAAGGAGGTGGGTTGTTGCTGAGGGGCAACGGAATGCGGCGAATGACTCGCGAGGCCGGACACGTTAGTCTAGAAGAGGCAAAAAATGAAGACGGCGAAGAGATCGAGGCTAGATCGATCGTCTATAAGGCCTTTATAACTCCTCCTCTCGTCTCCCAACATCACAACCAAGGCCAACTCTGATCAATTTGCCTATCGACCGGTTTCCGGCTACTAACTGATTGACAAGATTCGATGTGAGTGCCTTATCTCAAAATTTCAACATAGCCCACACACAACCTAAACTCTGAGCACATATAGAAGAAATGCGTTATCAGATGCAACCTGCTACAGACATCCAGTATGATGTCCTCGTCACGGGCTCCTCAGGCCACCTCGGCCACGCCCTCATGATCGCCCTCCCAGCCCTCGGCTTTCATCCCCTGGGCATCGACATCATCTCCTATCCAACAACCACCTGCGTGGCCTCAATAACAGACCAGCCCCTCATCGCCAGCATCCTCCAGCAGCACCCCATCAAGCACATCCTCCACGCAGCAACCCTCCACAAGCCGCACGTCACATCCCACCCCAAAGAAGCCTTCGTCCAGACAAACATCGCGGGAACCCTCACCCTCCTCGAGGAAGCCGCAAAACTCGGCCCCCAGATCGAGAGCTTCCTCTTCTTCAGCACCACCAGCGCATTCGGCTCCGCGCTGAGCCCGAGCCCGGGCTCCCCCGCCGCGTGGATCGACGAGGCCGTCGTGCCCATCCCCAAGAACATCTACGGCGTGACAAAGGTCGCTGCGGAAGACGTCTGTCGGCTCTTCCACACGGAGCATGGCCTGCCCGTTCTCGTGCTCCGCGTGAGCCGCTTCTTCCCGGAGGAAGACGACGACGAGGACAGGCGCAATGCGATGACCGACGAGAATCTCAAAGTTTTGGAGATGGCGTATCGGCGCTGCGACATTGTCGACATCGTTTCGGCCGCTGTGTGCGCGATGGACAAGGCGAAGCAGATCGGATGGGCCAAGTACATCATCAGCGCGCCGCCTCCTTTCGCAAACGATGCCGAGACTCTTGCTGCTTTGGACAGAAACCCCGAGGAAGTGTTCAACAAGGTGGTTCCCGCTGCAGCATCGGTGTTTAGAGAGAGGGGATGGAAGTACTTGGACCGGATCGATCGCGTCTATGATTCACATAAAGCGGTGCGCGAGCTGGGTTGGGAGCCCGAGTACACGTTTGCGCGGATCATGGACAAGTTGGCTCGAGGAGAAGACTGGCGAAGTGAGCTGGTTGAACAGGTGGGACGCAAGGGATACCATGCAGTAAGCCATGGCATATATACTCAGAAATAGACTGCAAAAAACGTTTACAAAGGACGAGACAAACATTAATTCTGCCTTTGCTTCTAGAATTTATGCTCTATTTTCCAGCTTACCAGACTATTGCAGAAACTCATCCCTCCCCTGGTCCTTCAGCACATCATGCACAATCTTGAGAACTCTCTCATGAGCCGCTGCCGGCGCAGCCACGAACCCAAAGTTGGCACTCATCTTTCGCCCGGCCGACAAGTCCATGTCCTTGCCGTGCACGTCGGTAATCTTGCCGCCCGTCTCTTCAAAGAGGAGCATGGCGCCCGCATGGTCCCAGACCTTGGCATAGCGGTCGCGGCGCTTGTACACCCAGACGGTCGTGTTGCCGATGCCCAGAGCCATGGAAGCCCATCGCAAGACCCAGGGCACCAGATCGCTCCCCGGGAATGAGACGCCCAGGCGCTGAGCAACCACCTCGTGGACGCCGTCGAGGGCCGAGTCGACGAGGCCGGTGCAGGTAACGAAGCTGAGGTCTTGGGCAGTGGTTTGCTTCGGCAGCTGCGTCACAGACGACTCGCCGTGTAAAGACCGCGCATAGGCGCCATGGCCCTTGACGGCATACACGATGCAGCCCTTGCCGTCAGGGTCAATGTCGCTGTTGCGCAGGGGGCCCTTCTGATTCAGTGACAGGTTCGGTCCCGCAACGACCCCGAGGGTCTGCTTGCCATCGACAATCAGGCCGATGTTGATGGCATACAGCTCGCCTCTCAGATACGTCTTGGTGCCGTCGATCGGATCAAAGACCCAGACCCTGCCCGACCCCGGCCCCCCCGGACGGCTCGTGCCGGCCTGGTCAATCAGATCGCACATGTGGTCCTTGGACTGGGGTAGCGTGCAGGCGCCTCTCCGGGTGTCGTCGTCGTGGGCAATGGTGTTGAGGAGGTCCCAGACACGGTTCAGCAGCACCTCGTTGGCCCGCAAGTCGGCGGCATCTTCTTCCCCTACAAACGTGTCCTCGGGAAATGCATTTTTGAACGTGGATATCAGGAGGGCTTGGATGGCAAAGTCAGCGATCGTGACGGGACTGAGGTCCTCCTTTGTGACGGTGCCCTTGTCGTGGGAAGATATGACGAGCTGGCTGAGCTTGGCGGCTTGACGGAGGGCCCCAAAGGCGGTTTCCAGCTCCTTCTGGAAGCCAGTCTCTGCAAGGCTCATGGTGTGAGGTTCACATGAATTGGTCTATAAAGTAGATGAGAGGGATGAAGTCGAGTGACAATTGATCCGTTCCTGATTCAGGTCCATTCGCGGCCTGTCTGTTAGGAGCCCCGATTGAGACAAACTCGGATAGATGCATCAGGCAACTGTTATCTAGCTGCTCCGCCATCAACGCCCTCTGCCCCATCGTCCTACTCACTCACTGAAGGGAGTTATGTACCCTGTCACCGTGATTCCTCGGATATTGACGAGCTCTTATGATGTCGCTCACAGCCTGCAGCGGCAAATAAAAAGCACAATTCACCTGCTGCCAAAATGCCACTGCGCAAAAGCTATGCGCAACGATGGCTCGCCCCAACCCTGCCGCCATAACACCTGCGCCCAGTCAGGAGCCATTCACGATCCAGCCCATCATCAGGGACATGCTCGGGACTCGCCGCTGCACATCGAATTCAGTCTTCATCGTTGAGGGCATCGATCACATTCCGGTGCCCGCCGCGACGCCCGACGACGACGACACGTATGCTGTTCGACTGGTGCTGGGGGACGGGGAGCTGTGCATCCAGGCCTTGCTGCACCCGGACATGTTTCAACTCGTCGAGAAGCGGGATCTTTTCGTGGGATGCTATGTGAAGGTGAAGGATCTCATTTTGCGCTTTGAAGAGCCTGAGGACACTCATCTTGGACGGGGCTTCTTGGATGACGATGACGAGGAAGATGAGAAGAAGAAAGAGGAAGGCGATGAACAGACCATGGTGTATTTGATATTGAACGAGCTGGAGACGATTGGCTGGAACGAGTCGTACATGGCAATGTGGCGTCGCCATGAAAAGGGAAAAGATGTCGAGGAGCCTGCTGCTGCAGTGTCCAGCACGGCCAGCGTGAAGGAGAAAGCTGCACCAGAGAACAACTTGGTGGCGACGCCCTCGAAAGACACAAAGGCGGCTCTAACTGTTTCCACGTCGAACAGAGGCGCTGTCAGATTCGCGGATCCGCAGACTCCTACAAAGATCAGATATCAAGACAAGGGGAAAGCCAAGGCCAGCACCCCCGCCAAGCATTGGGGAGACAACGCTCACGGCGAGGTGGATGAGGAGGATCTAGAGGACGCGTTCGAGGCCTTTGAGGCACGCACATTTCCCGCCAGGAACACGACGCCCAAAAAGCCCATGGCACCGAGGAGGCACGCGGCATCCGACGCAAGGGCGGCATCCGCAGCCAGCGGCAGCACTGACAAGTCACAGCAGCAGCAGCAGCAGCCACAGCACATGCAGCCAGTCGCCCTGCCCAAGGACTGGCACGACCCCCAGGTGCCCCTCAAGCTCACGACCCTGCGGCTGATTCCGCATCTCCCCTACGCACAGAACTGGTCCGTCAACGTGCTCGCCATTGTGACCTCGCTCTCGGCCGTTGAGCCGTCTCACCTGCCGCCCGGCAAGCAGCGCACGGCACGCATCGCCGACCCCTCGACGGCCAAGCAGGTGCACCTGACGGTGTTTCTGGACCCGGAGGAGTTTACGCCCAAGGTGGGCAGCGCGGTGCTGCTCGTGGGCGTCAAGAACCACCGGTTCGATGCGGGCAGCTTGAAGAAGTATGCTAGCGACGGGAACAGGGATATTGGTAGGAGATGGTGGTTTGAGGACCCGTGGGAGCTGGCCTGGCTCAACGTGGCGGGGATCAAGAGCTGGTGGCAGAGCATAGGAGAAGGGCCTGGATGAGGAGAAGCGTTTTCCATGAGCTCCGCCATCTTCATTGGGACGGGGCACATGTAAGCATAAAATGGATGTGCCATGTCAAGCAAACTTTACTGTTCTAACATGACATAATTTTCTTCTTCCTTGTGGACGCATTAACATGAATGAAGTGATTTAGCACATATACTAGTACTCGATTGTTCATGCATGTCTCAGATACCGCACCTTGTATTAGTATGCATGTCCAGCGTGGCGGCCGAAAGTTGGACAAGTCCGATATGATTCAGCTTGATGATACCATCAAGATGTTAACGAACCCTCAGAACTCTGTACGAAGTATAGTACCTAGGAGGCACAAGGCATCCTGATGAGATCTCAATTCCACTCGGTCAGCTCTTGTGCAATGAATCGGCCAATTTCCCAACGATGTCGCCCCATGAGCCCATGAGCCAGAGCAGCAGCGTCGATAGGGTTTACCGTCAGGCAGAACGATACATCACATAGACGTGAATGCCTTCCATGATCCAGTGCAACCGTACTGGTTATGCCCGCGTGCGGAGCCCCGACAGCCGAGTCGAGATCCAAGTTGCTCGTACTACTACATCGACGCAGACGATCGCCCCAGAAAACAACGATAACCCCATACATAAGGCCAGCCGTGCCGATCACGCCAATCCACAGATTTAGAGCACAGCACTGTACGTATAGAGACGCAGGCAAGCAGGCTCGAGAGCAGATGCAACTTGCTCGAGTCATGGGAATGGTGACAGAAAAGTCGACAGGGCATCAAAGGGTGTACCTAAGGTATAGGTGAGATTGAACGGGCAGAGACAGGCCGAGGAGATGAAAAGCGGAGGATGGGCGCAAGGGCGCGCAGCTGATCTGATCTTGGCAAAAGGGAACCCGGGCCGTGGCAGCGGTAACGTGAACTATTTTTGTACCTTGAAGTTGACTTGAAAGAGCATCAGCGGAATTTGAGGGCGCTTGTCGATATGATCAGTACAGGTACCATATGGCAATTTGACCATATTGGAATTATATCTCGTTCTAACGCACATAGACTCCAAAGGCGGTAGATATGGATTGAGTACATCGTATTCCCAAGCGCCACCTCCGGTATGCCCTGCTGGACGCAGCGCTTCAAGTGCTTCCAGGACCTTGTACGCCCCCTCTCGAGCCGCCCACGCCCACAAGTTCCCAGCCCTTTCTGCTCGCCTTTCTGATACATCACTTTCGACAATCCTGGCGCGGCATGCACTGGCAAGCCAATGCGTCTCGATGCGTCCCGATCATGGCCCGAGTCGCCAGTCTCGTCCCGCCTCTGCCTGCAGCATAAATTGACCTGGAGCCAGGCTGGAGAGACCTTCAGGTACCGATGCGCACACGTGACGCCGTCTGCAGCTGCACTGCACCAGCCTCGCTGCCGCCATGATTTGCTGGGTACATGTAACCCGCAGCCATCGAATGACTTTTGGAGGCTTCAGCCCGCTTACTCTACAGTACCACTTGAACCTTTGCATGTACTTCGACAATTCTCTCTCAGGCCAGCAGTCTTCAGTTTCTCTGCCCGCCTTCTGGCTTCCCGTCTGCCACTCATTTCGCCTACAAGGTACCTCATCTTTTCAGGGCTGTCCAGTTTCTCTGTTCCTACTGAATTGTCTCACGCATATCTCTCCGCCTCATCCATCTTCCTCTTCGTTGACTGCAGCAGCCGGCTCATTTCGTTTCTCAGTCTCGACTCTGGCAGTTCCCGACATCTGCTCAACCGTGACCGCAAAGCAGAAGCAATCCATCAGGATGCCCTAGCAATGGTCTCGCTGCCACCGTCTCCGTCTCTGTCTCCGTCGCCTCCACCTTTGGCTCGTCCCTTCGCACCCTCATCGCTTCCCACAGGAGAGTCTCCAGGGCACAGTGCGAAAGAGCAGCCTCAGCAGCCTCAGCAGCAGCAATCGGAGCAGTCGAAGCGCCTCTCGACAGGGCTCGCCTACAAGCCGCGGCGCCGAAGGGAGTCGCTCGACGCCCTGCTCGACAGCCTGTCATCCTGGGACCTGCTCTACGTGCGGAACCGCATCCGCGACGGCCACGTCAAGATGGACGGCTTCGCCAGCCTCAAGGAGCTGCCGCCCGAGGTCTTCGACTCCATCGTCCCTCACCTGCGGCTCCAGGACGTGCTCAACTGCTACCTGGTCAGCAGGGACTGGCGCGAGACGTGGAGGAACGGCGCCGTGGCCACCGCCCTGTGCCGCCGCTTCTTCCCGGGCCTCCTGGAGCTCTACGGCGGCGACGTGCCGGACCGCCACGAGCTCTTCGTCGCCACGGCCAAGTGCTATCTGCGCAAGCACTTCATGAGCCGCACCAAGCGCTCCTTTGTCCCCTGGGACGTCGGCTGGAGCTCCGACTACTTCTCCAACGTCCAGGCGCCGCCGCCGAGCCGTCAGCTGGGCGACCTGCGCCTCGTCGACTTTGGCTTCGCGCCCCTGACCATCTGCTACTCCAACGGCAAGGTTGCCTGGCAGCCCGACAACTGCCACATCATCGTCGATGACCTGTACACGCGCGAGAGGGCTCGCTTCAGCTTCGGCGTCGACTACATCACCGGCCGCCCGCTGCAGCTGCAGGCCGTCACCGATAGCCTCGTCATCGTGGCCTCGAGTCAGCAGCAGACCCGTGAGGCCCGATCGCCACGCATCCTGGACAATGGACAGACCATGTATGTTGCAGCCTCTTTCGATTTGCGCCCGCTTTCGATCTTGCTGACGATTCGACTTTAGAACCGTATTCCACTTGCAGTATCGGCGATCCAAAAACGTCGTCCTCCCGGGCAACCTGGCGCAGTGCTACGCCTACGGCGACATGGTCGCCTTTGTCACCAAGCAGAGACAGGTTGTCATCTGGGGTTGGAGCGACAGTGCCTACGAGCTGGAGCTTGACCATCACAGTGAGGCCCTCCGGCAGCCGCTGAGCTGGGACAGGGACCTGGGCGGCGTGCCCGGCATCATGTTCCACCCAACAGACACGGACATTGTCTTTGCAGCGTGGATGTACTCGCCTGCACCACCTGGTAAGTCCAAGTTGAAAACGAATAGGTTCAGCATATGGTGTCTTGGTTGGGTTGTGGCTTTCTGGGTGCTAATTACTGCGTGGTACTCATCGCGTAGATCCTCGCATTCACACCATCATCGTGGTCAAGTTTGAGCGTGGCTTGCCCGTGAAACGGTATGAAACGGACCTCTCGCACCCAGAGTACCGACGCCACCCCAGCAGTCGGCACTCATGTCCTTCGATGCGCTTGACGCTCTCTTGCCACAAGATGAACGCTCACGGCGGTTACTCCGTTGGATTCGTGCAATACGTGCTTCTCGAAGAAGGCGCCGCCTGGGACGTGAGCGAGGCCACCAAGAATCCCGAGTGGCTCTGCATCTGCTTCAACGTCTTGACTGAGTCGTTTCAGCTAAACAAGTACGAGAGCCACCGGAGACCGCACCCGCCGCACGTGAAACCCTTTGACTTGTGCGTATGGGATGACGAGTTCATCATCGCCTGGTACGACGAGTATCTCGTCAGCAGGCACTATTCGTACGGCATGCAGTTCCTGGAGGCCATCCCCGTCGATGAGGATGCCTCTGGATGCCCCCGCACCACCGAGGTCGACCCGGCCACCCGGCGCGTGCAGGCCGACGTGGCGGGCTACATGCTTGAGATTGGCTTTGCCCGAAGGATCTTTGTGGACAACGACTTTCTCATCATCACGACCGGCCAGGGCTACATGGTGCTCACGTGCACCGACGGCATCGAGCTTCCCGGCATCGTCACCGTCGACGAGCATGGCGTGCCCAAGATGTCGGAGAATCCGCCGTGGCCAGTCTCGGGGGAGCGGATAGAGCCGCCGAGGCTCCCCGGTTCGTGGGACACGAGATTGGTGACGAGCCTGCAGAGGATTCCGACCGATGGGGACGACGCCGTGTGAGACTGGAGGCGGCAGATGACGACATGCAAAGGGAGACTATCGGAGGATCACCGACTGGACGACGGAATATACAAGCTGGGAAAGGATCTGGATAATGACTGAATCAGTTTCGAGGCAGGGAAAGGGGTTAGCATTGCATATGGGAGTAGCAAGGCGCGATGGCATTTGGTAGCATGGAGGGATCTTTGTGGCATTGGACAAAAGTATGTGAATTTCTGATTTCTCACACTGCGGAGGCATGACTTTGTCGCCTATCCACCTCCGTCGAGAGAGGCGCGGGCGTTTAAGTACCTTTACAGCCAGACTCCCCGACGTGATCCAGGTCCAGTGCTGTGAGCTCACGAGACTCTATATGTCGGTCAGATGCGCGCATGATGATCCATTCCCGAGGCTCGCGATTACGCATCCACGGACCCCTTATCGGCATGCATCACTCGACCCGCATCCATCCATCCACTGTAGCATGGAATCGTGGCTGCTGGAGCAGCCCCCTGGCGCCCCCCGAGTCTCCACTGCGGGAACCACTATGGGGGCCGCTGAATGGACCGCTGGGGGGGGACACTACAGGGGCGCGCGGTGTGTCACGGCGGCCGCTTCAGGGCTCAACCTCTCCCCGGCTGCTTCAACCCCAGACTTTGAGCGCGCAATCAGCTCCGACCGGTGACGCTATCGGCAGTCACGCTATCGCTGATAAGAGCTCGCCTTTGTCTCACCTGCACCCTTTTGTCCTCCATCGCCCGTCCAACTCGATTCCGTCATCTCCTCGTCCTACCTTACCTTACCTCTCTTCCTCACTGCCATCTGCCATCTCCCACCCCCTTCTCTCGCTTCTCTTGCAATTCGTTTTCTTTCTCCTCTTATCCGTTCTTCGTCTCGGTGCAATCAGCGATGCCAATTCCTTCATAATCCCATCTCCATCTGACCCATCCCCGTTCCCTCGCCGCGTACTGCGGCCTCTCCCTCCTCCAAACTCATCGCAATGCCGACCCCGGCTTCGCCCCCCGACCACCAGCAGTTCATCTACCCGACAGCTCCCACGTCCTTCCACGATGACGACCGCTCCTCCGTCCTCTCCAGCGACAATGAAGGCGACGCATCCTCCGGCGCCTCCGACCCCGTGCTGCGCCGCCGCCAGATAAGGGCCAAGCAGATCGTGCGCTTCGTCTCTCTCGTGTCCGCCACCATCGCGGCCCTCTGCGCCGGCTCCATCGTCGTCTTCTCGCTCTACGCGCCCAAGTTCCTGTCGCGGCTGCACTACACGCAGTTCCAGGTCAACGGCGTCGCCATCGGCAGCTCGCTCGCCCTCTATCTGCCCATCTCCGTCATGGGCTACGTCTGCGACCGCGTGGGCGTCGCGCCGCTGGCCCTGCTGTCGGCCGTGCTGTTCGGCGGCGGCTACGGCCTGGCGGCGGGCATCTACAAGAAGCTCGACTACGAGTACAACACGCTGGGCAAGTCCCACGGCGCCGAGAACGGCTGGTCGTATCCGCTCATGGTGCTCGCCTTTGTCATGATCGGCGCCGGCACCTGTGCCATGTACATCAGCTCCGTGTCGACGTGCGCCAAGAACTTTGGCAAGGGCAAGTACAGGGGACTGGCCCTGGCCATGCCCATCACCGGCTTCGGCCTCAGCGGCATGTGGCTGAGTCAGTTTGCGAGCCGCTTCCTGTACGAGAAGAACCCCGACGGGTCCAAGGGCGACGTCGACGTGTTCCGCTTCTTTATCTTCTTGGCCGCGCTGCTCTTTGTCATTGGCATCCTCGGCGTGTTTACTCTGAAAGTTGTCGACGAGCAGGACCTGATTGAGGAAGCCATTGAGGAACTGGAGCAAAGCGGTCTTCTGGATGGAAGCTCCCTGCTCCCGCGGACCGAAAGCCGGAGGTCCGTCTCGGGCTACGGTGCCATTCCCACCAACGCCGAGGAGGACGTCGAGGAAATTGTTGGTGATGATGCCCGGTGGAAGAAGAACTGGGTGCTCAACGCAGAGACGCGCCGCTTCTTGGGCGACCACACCATGTGGCCATTTGCGCTGGCTTTCCTGCTCATGATTGGGCCTGGCGAGGCCTTCATCAACAACCTGGGCACCGTCATCGGCACGCTCACGCCTCCCGTCACCGAAGACGTCAATCACAAGACGTCGGCTGCCACCCACGTTTCCGTCTTTGGTGTTACCAGCACCTTGGCGCGCCTCATGATTGGCACTCTGACGGATATCCTGGCTCCAGCCCCAGAGACGCAGCACGTCCAGGTCGCTCCCTCGCGCCCTTCATCTCCGCTCAAGCGCTTTGCCATCTCTCGTGTCGTCTTTATGCTCTTCTTTGCCCTTCTTCTCGCGATTGGCCTCTTGTTTCTCGCCAGCGGTGCGGCCCAGAACCATGCCGACCGATTCTGGGTTGTGTCCGGTCTCGTGGGGGCCGGCTACGGAGCCATCTTCAGCCTGACGCCGCTCATCGTTACCATTATCTGGGGCGTTGAGAACTTTGCTACCAACTTTGGCATCATTGCCATGCTGCCCGCTTTCGGATCGACGTTCTGGGGCCTCGTCTACTCGGCGGTGTACGAAGCTGGGGCACGGCACACGACCGTCCCGTCACACCTTGGTGATGATCACGGCGACGGTGGCGATGGTGGCTCGGATGACTCTGTTTGCTACGGGAAGCATTGCTACGCGGCCACTTTCTGGGCCGAGGGGCTTTGCGTTATCGCTGCGTGCTTTATGCTGCTGTGGGCTTGGAAGGGCAAGGGAGGCTGGAGCCAACGGGGTATCGTGATATAGATGGATCTGACTGGCGCTGTTTCATCTTTCTTTCCCCCCTTTTTTCCTACTTGTGGTTTTTTTGGTTATCTCTGGTTGTTTGGATTCGACATTTGAAAGAATGCTGACGAGACTGGACTTGGGTTCACACCCCGCATTCAATGTTTCTTGAGCTTTGGGACTTATTCATCTAGAGATTGTACAGGCTGAGATTGGCTAGCGATATACGCATCTGGCGCTGGTGGCGTTTGGGATGCTAATACAATGGCTTTGCTATGGATCAGGCGTTTGCTCATTTACCCGTGACTCCAAGACCTTCAGTCAGTTCGTGGTCCTTCAGTACTCTGTGATCCTTCAATGTTGACCCCCTTCGACACACGGTTCAGATCGTTGGCATGCACCAGCCGCATCATCGATGCAGCAAGGCGCACAATGACACCTACACTCTGAAGAATGCATGTGCGATGGTAAAGCGGCATCGAATCACGTCCATTCATCTCGTCTCATATCACACAAATAAGACTGGCGGTGTGACGAAGCACGCAGGTCGTCTAGATAACGAGACGGCACGGGAGGGCAGCCAATGACCTGGATGGCGTGCGAAATGTAGGGGGAGGTGAAGATGTGCCGTGCTTGACGAGGGATGTGTGTGATATTTGTGCTTGCTTTATGCGTTTATGTTTAGCTTGCAGGGTGGGATTTGTGTCGATTATGTTTGTGAGGGGTGAGTGTTGATAAATGTGAGTAGGATGGTTTACTCTGTAATGAGGAGCCCTTCTGTCAGTGGTCATGACTTTGTCACACCTCGCATCTCTATGAACACCTACTCTTCATCGTCCTCTTCATCATCGTCGTCGTCGTCGTCGCCGTCATCCTCCTCAGGTCCAGTTCCACCACCACCCATTCCCTCCAACTCTACCCCCTCCCTCAACACCCTCCTGATATGCCTCACCCACTCCCCATCCATCAAGCTCTCCCACGCAAAGCAATAATAATCAAGATCCCGCTCATCCATCCGCCCCTCCCCCAAAAGCCCCAAAAGACACAGCCGCCTCCTATCCCACAGCGCCAGCCCAAACGGCCTGTAAACGTCCAACCTAGCATTCGTGATAGGCAAGCCATATCTGCTGTTTCCCTCGGTGAAATGTCGCAGCGTGGTCACCGCGGGGCTTTCCTTTTCGAGACTGCTCCTCGTTTGGCCGCGGAGGGACGATTCGCTGAGCTGGGGACCGGAGGCGTGTTGAAGAGCGGATGGGGGAGGGGGGAGTTTGACGGTCTTGTGGCCGTGGTTGTAGATGATTCCGATGCCGGCCCATGTTGCTTCGCAGGGGTCTGGGAGGGGAGGGACGGGGTTGATGGGTTTTGCGTCGGGGGGTAGTTTGGGGAGTTTGTAGAATGGCTTGCCGGTGTTTGTGATGCCGAGGTTCTCGAGATATGCCAACACGGTTCGTATTTCTTCGGCACCGCTGTTCATGGTTCCATCCTGCGCAAGCGCATCTGCCCATTTCGGGAGCGTCTTATTGATATCGTCGTACGACCATCCTGAGGTCGTCAAATCCTTCAAGACAAGACATCGCACGTCTCCGACCAGCTGAATCACCCACAACGCGCGTACAACGCGCATCTCCTCCACCCAACTTGGCGGCCCGGCATCGACGACTTCATAAGGAACTCCGTAGAAGACTTGATGCCATGCAGGCGTTGTATCGCCCTCTGGGGGGTTTGAGCCCCGCGGGAGATATTTTGGGAGAGGGAGTTGTGCGTGTTGCGGGGCGAATATGTCCGGGTCGTGGATTTGGGAGAGGTAGAATGATAGACAGGCGTGTGCGAGGGCAGAGATGTGATGCGCTGTTGCGACGACGGAGAGATATATTGAGGGATGTATGTTGTGATTTGACAGAGTGTCGGGACTGAGGGTGATGCATGTCTTGTCTCTGATTGTTTGGACGGGTATTTTATGCTGTATGAAGCGATACTTGAGCTCGTCCAGGTTGTTGAAGGGAAGGATGCCGCCCCTTGTGAGAATGACGGCGCGGACGAGTTCCTGTATTTTTGGCGGTAGGATTGACGTCGGACTGGCAAAGATTTGTTCAATTATTGCGAGAGGTTGGTTGTTGAAAAGCCGGAAGCAGCGCGGTGATGCGGTGAGTAGGTTCCAGAGGGTATCGAGGCCGGGGAGAAGCGTGATGATTTGCAGCAGGATCTTGTCTGGGATGTCTTCTATGCTGAGCGGACTTAGTGGTGGTTCTTTATTTGGGTCTGTTGGGGTTTGGGGGTTGAGCCTGCGTCGCTTGATGCGTTCTGACATGTTGAGTTGTTGAGTTCATGAAAGATGCGAGTAACGTCGGATTGTGCTGAGACGCAGAGAGGGGGAGTTTATAAGATGACCAAGGTGACGTTAACGTAAACTTCCCCATCGTCATCTCATGTGGGCCAGACTAAACTTCCGTCCCCTGACTAGTGAATGGCTTCAAGATCCATAACAAAAAGCGCCGTGTAAGAGCTATCCTCGATTGAGGTTGATCAAGGAGACTAAATTCCGGGGAACTTGTTCTCGGACCTCCTAGTAATTACCCAAATTCACGGCTTATAACCCTGTCCCCGATCTCCGAAGCACGTCGAAATCGTTGCAAAGGCCTGGGGAGGCCTCTGGGGTTGAAGATGCTGGTCGGAGCGTACGGTTCATGGTGCAAGGTAGTCGAGTCGTGAGCTGTTGGGCTTGATAATTAATTTGTCTTGCAGTGAGTCGTAATCGGCGTTATAGATAGTCGTACCTATAAACCCTGGAAATGGCGTATCAACGCTTTAGGCCCTTGGGAAAACCCGTCAATTTCATTAGGAAGCTGACATTGCTTTTGAGGTCGTAAGTGTCCGAAACTCGCAGCTGTCATGGGGTGGTCAAGAGCTTGGTGATGATTGACCCCATACGCCCGAATACGCGCAGGCTCATTCAACATTTTCTTTTCTCTTTTCTCAGAATATGTTATTGTGCCTTGTGCTTATGCCGCCTGGAATTCTCGAATGCACAGCAGGCCTATCCGTGAGCAGCTGTATGCGGATGAGAGGGGTCGCTGGCTCAATGATACCCGGATTCCCGGTTCGAGGGGCATACCAGAGTAAGTATTTGTCGGTGGATAGGGCTCGCATGTGATTGCTCGAGGTCACGGTGCTCTCAAAGATCAATCCTTACTGCTAACAACCTTTACTCCGGTTGCTTGCAAACGACTGGCTCTCGCACTTGCGAAAATCCCGGTTTCGACTCATGGAAGCAAAAGCACTTTGCCTCTTTGGTACACTCAATCAATCAGTATTAACCTTCACGCCGCATTCAGTATGCCGCGTGCATATGCAGCCATGGGACGATGCATGGTGATCAATCTCGTGATTGGCAGCTCGTCCACGCCGCAACTGAGAGTCGGCCCTTCTAGGGTTGAAGCGATAAACAAATCTTCATGACTGCACTTCAAGTACAATACAAGCTGCATATAAAGGTCATTGAATGGTGTGTGGAAGCGCGCGGGACATGTCCGAAGAGAAACGAAGTGGCAGTGAAAGGCTCGTTTGATGCCTGCGCTCTACTACTACTCGCTCAACAGAGAAAGGGCTACGTATAGATCCCCAAGGCTTGATTGCCTGGACACATGGTAGAGCACAGGCATATAATGCGCACGGTTTCCCTTACTAATCCGTTGTATTTTTTGTTTCTGCTCTGCAACTAAGGTAAGGTATCTAACTACAGATTCGCAGGCCGAGATGCGCCATGGGGAAGCCGATTCCGGCATTGTATCATTTGCTGACCGAGGGTCTACAAATACGGCTTGCCGGAAATCCATCAGGCAGCGCCTTGTTCACGAGGGATTTTCTGAGAAGATAAATCAAGCTGGAACAGAAGATTCAGCGACGTGTGAAAACATGCGCTGTGGAAGGAGGATCCGGCATCTGGGAAAGTGGAGGTGCTGAAGGCCCGGACCCAGCTTGGACGGAGAACGGAGCAATGAAGAGGGGAGAAGGCGTTGAAGTCGGGGCGGGAGAGTCGGCGGATTTATACCGAAGGGGAGGCTTGGTTATCGGTGATCGCGTAAGAAGGGGACAGGCCGGTTTCACGAATTGCTGCTGGAGTATGATATGAGGTTGCATATGGGATAGGTGACGGGAGCCTGGCGGACATTGTGAATGATTCGGGTATGAGCATCGTGCATATATCTGCATGTAAATAATCCACTGTTGGTTGTTCTTTACAAGACCGCCTATGGGATACTCTACATGATATGCCGTCAACCGATGGGGTTACACTCCTACTCCAATCTATGCAAGGGTTTCGTTCCGGGGTGACCCAACACAGCGCCAGAATCTGCAACGGTCAGCGAGCGTCATCGCGGAGCCGAGAGACAAGAGACATGGGAACTTACCAACAACAATCTGCTGGCCAGTCATGGCAGAGTTCTTGGCCAGCGAGACAAACGCATCGGCACAGTCATCCAATTTAACCTAGACCGTTAGGACCGATTCTGTAATCAAAAAGAAGCGTTCATCATACCACGTCTCGAAGTGTAGATATCCTTTTGTATCCCTCGATGACTTCTTCTGGAAACAGTCGCCCCTGTGCAAGCTGGTAAGCGTCTATAAGAGGGGCGGGTCGATGTAGAATATCAGGAGGGTAACAGACCCATTCGGTCAATAGCAGGCCAGGAAGAACGGCGTTGACTCGTATCTTGGGTCCTTGTGTGTAGGCCAAGTTCTTCATCAGCTGTAGACCCGCGGCCTTTGCCACGGAATAGGCCATGCTGCTGCCGCTTTGGGAGACGCCCTATACAATTTGGCTTAGTCACACAGATGCATCCATCTCAACCTTCATGACTACTAGACTTACGGCAATGGAAGAGGTGATCAGGTAGACGCCACCATCTGGATTCGCGTTGAAGATGGGTGCTGCTTCCTGCATGAGCTGCAGATGGGACATGACATTGACTGCCCAGCACTGCCAGCCAAGTCAGAAGCTTTGCGTCCCGTTGAAATTGGCGCAATCGCTCACCTTGTTCCACTCCTCGTCGGTCAATGCATGCAGATTGGCAAATGCAGACATCTTAGTCCACCCGGCATTCGCGACGATGATATCAAGTCCGCCAAAATTCTGGATAGTCTCCTGGATGATACGGACATTATCTTCCCTCTTCTCAGCGTCCTATCACTTGCAATGTCAATTTTCCACAAGGGTAGCCCGCAGTTTGGAGCACGGTTGTTTGATACTCACGCCCTGGACGATGAAAGTCTTGACAGAATACTGCTCTAGTAAATCAGCCACTTCCTGAGCAGCGTCGGCATTGGAGAAGTAGTTGATGGCAACATTGGCTCCCTCTTCGGCGAACTTCCTGCTGATGACGGCCCCGAGGCCTCTTCCTCGGTTGTTAGCATGCCTCATTGCTCTCGTCATGACGCAGAAACGGTTTCCACTGACCTAGAACCACCGGTGACTAGAACGTTTCTTCCTTTGAGAGAGTAAGGCATTTTGACTCCAGTATGTTCGGAGAGAACTTAAAGCAACAATTGGCTCTTCGGTTGCCGTTGATATTGGGTAGATCTCAGATCTGTCCTTCTAACCCCGCATACAGTACCATGTGCTTGATTAGTACGTGGGTTGAGTGGCATCGGCCAATGGGACTCTTACCTTGCCATGTTCCCCGTAATTCTCTAATTATATGTCGACTGGGTATGGTGTCAAGGATTGCATCCGAGTATGACATTTTCCGGTCAAGTCGATGTCTCTAACTAGTTGTTGTCAATGTGTTGGTTGAGCCTTGACTGAATAAATTGCCAACGTGATTATTGATGCTTATTGAAGTCATGTTTACAAGACAGCATGTGAGAGTTAACCGTTTTCTGCACGCAGTTGATATTTCATCTGTTGACAGCCAAGACATCTATATTCATGCTATAAGAGCCAAGTCCGTCCATCAGGCTTCTATCCTTTGTTGCAGTAAATAACTGCATCTGATGCACAGTAAAACCACATCGGCAGACAAATCACCTACTGCTGCACAGGCTCCAAATACCCAACCGTAAAAGTCTCCTCCTCGGGATTCTGCCACGCGAGCTTCTTCACCTCCCTCGTCTGATCAAAATGCACCGACCCATACCGCAAATACGCGGCAAACGTCCCCTCCTCATGGTCCTTGTCCCCATTCTCCTCCGCATCCCACAAGTCCGCCAGCATCTTCACCTTAAGTCCCTCGCCACCCGGTCCATGCGGAAACTTGAGCATAGCCGTCTTCGCCAGCAGAGTATTCACAAACTCCTCGGCTTCATGCCACTCCTCATTTATAACTGCGCCTTCTCCGGAGCGTTTCAGGGAGAGAAGTCGGAACTGCTTCTCCGCGTTCCATTTCGTGATGATCTGGGCATAAAGCATTTCGTCCGCTGCATCAAAGATGAGCATGTGCTTGTCGTACCATTCCACCCCGTTGAAGCCGTCGTTGGGATCGACAAGCTTGCGGATGCGCTCGCCACACATGTAGTGCGCCACGTAGTCGGAGAACAACACGGGGTCAAAGTTGACGTCGTCCTCCAGATTGACGGTGCTCATATCAGGCTTGAAGAGGGGCAGATGCCGGAGCAGGGGATGCTTGTGGAAGCCCGTCGCGTTGGTGACTCCGTCTTCCCACAGCGCGAGATAGACGTCGTGCCACCTCTTGATAAACGGGTTGCCGCTTTTGGTGCCTAGAAAGCCGTTGAGAGGGGTATAAGTGCCTGGCAAGTGCATCAATGCCACCGCGCTCAGTTCGTACGATGAATCGGGGTCCTCGATGCGCTTCCAGCAGATGTCGTCGACGTGTCGCAGCAGGATGAGGCCCACGTCCATCCACACGCCGCCGTATTTCCACAGAAGCGGCAGACGAACCAAGTCTCCCATGTGAGCCTTGTGGCCGTCCATCGTGCCTTCGAGGAGGGTCTTTGGGAAGTACGACTCCTCGACGTAGTTCAAGACGTTTGTCTCTGAGCCGTCCTGTCGGTCAACAATGTGGACGGTCCACTCGGGACCTAAACGACGGACCCAGTTGATGACGTTCCGCTGTGTCCAAGGTTTCATATGGGCGAAGCCATTGTGCCAGAATCCCCAGATGTTTTTCTCTGAAGTTACGGGATGCCGCTTTTGAAGCCATGCCGCAATATCCTCATCTGTTCGATGATCGATTTTATCAGAGGGGAGCAGTGTAATGCCGTCTGGGAGTCCTTCCGGTAAGTATGGCTTCGGGACATCTACCGGTATGTCGACTATTGTCGACCGTGCAGTCGCTTTATCATCAAGCATGGTTGTTTTCGATGGTAGCAGTCTGTTAAAGTGTATGATGAGTTCTAGTCTGCATACAGCCAGTGGACCAGTATCTGATCATGTATTGCTTGACAATTGCTCCGCCTAACAGCGTCTATATATTGCTCACGATGCAAGGTAGTACATGTACACCTGGTATCACAGACGTCTCACAAATGAGTAACGTTGCAGCCCAGTGAGATTGTACTATCGTACAATCTGGAAATCTCATTCCGAACGGCAAAATTTTGCGCCAATTGCGCAATTCGTGAGACGTCAGTCGACAGGGGGAGATGCGAAGCTGACGGCGGACGGAAAATTGAGCATCTCAGATGGAGAGTCGGTGGATGTATGTAACCTCTCCGTCTAGGTGAGCCGTCCGTTCCTAGCATGCAGTGTTCACAAACAGGTAACATTCTGCATGTCAGGCATGCCGAATCCTATTCCTTTCACGACAAGTTCTCACCCAGCTTTGCGGCAGTTGCAACGATCCAGCAGAAGGAATCCTGGGGCAGTCGTCCTAGAGCTTACTGTCGTTGTCGTATGTTCCACTTTGTATGCAGGCTCTGTGGATCAAGTAATACATACGAGCCGTTGTACAAGGTGACAATCCCAGCTCGACACTTGGCGCGGCGCTTGACGCTTGGTCGTTGGTCGATTTCACGTTGTACTACGGCGCACAAGAGATGTTGCCTTGCCATTAGCCAGACGTAGTATGCCTTGGGAAGATCAAAGGTTGTATCCCGCTGAGGCCGTGGCTGTCTGTTTTGAGGTAACATCGCGGTAACGTGTAATCGAGGAAAAGGCAGTACAGGATTTGGCATGTGGGTACAGACTCGAGAAAGGGAGTCGACTATAAAGAGTTCCTGATCATTAGTATATCTGGCAGATTCAATGTTGTTCTGAATGTGCTCCTCGCTATCATCTTGCTCGATGTTGCTCGATGACCTGTGTGCTGATTCGTCGGTCGGCTTCTTTGGCATGTCCCTTGAATCAGTGGTATTTCCGCATCTTCTCCGCATCTTCTCCGCAGAAGGTATATGGGATTTCACGTTGCGTGCTTCAGAGGATTCGAAATGGGCAAGAAGACGACGAATGGTCCCCCCGTCTTTTGATCAAAAGGAAATACAGATAAATCACCTCGAACATCGGCTGATCCTTGGCGTTGTCGTTTCTTGGCAGATTCCCTCAAATATCTCCGGACAGAGGCTCGGAGTTATGCTAAGCTTACCACGGACGAACTACCAAACTAGTTCGGGGATCAACCGGGCGGTTCCTTGAGCTTATGCAAGTGGCTGGCGGGATGGCGTTTGGTGATCATGCCCAAAATCTCACTCCGCACTCCGTGAGTTCTGAAACAGCCGTAAGTGGAAGCCAAACGTGCGAGCCAACACGCGACTCAGGGACGCTTCTGTGGGTTGCAAGTCCGCACTCCGACTCGGTAACAAGCTGTACTACTTCAAGTAAATCGAAAAGGATACTTGACTCCAAGCGGAGACTCAAACATGCCATGAGTGCTGCTTTGTACCGCTTATCAACATGCGACCAATCAGTTGACCATAGAGACACCTCGACTCACGACAAGATCGAATCAGAGCGCCGGACGAGCAGTCCTAAGGCTTCTTACATCATGATGGTGATGCCAGAATCTCCCCATTTCACTGGAGTTCCATCTCCTTCGGCGCGCATATCGCCATTGACTCCGAGTCTCCGAGTCCGAGGCCCGCATTTGTCAGCGCCCTCTGTGCAGTCGAAACCTCCTGAATCTGTTACCCCTCCTCGGGCGAGAGTGATGCCATTGCCGGCATCCGCAGCAATTGTCCGCATGGAGAAGACTGAGAATGATTGGCAGATGCGGAACGGAATTGTGTGCTGAATCGCAAAACACGTCAATGACTTGCAAATTAATAAGCCGCGTGAAGATGTGTACTGATGAGCAAGGATATATATAAGTAGGTTGATGCCAATGGTGTTGAAGGAATAAGAGTCAATCTTGAGTATCATCTTCGATCTCATTTCATTTCATCAGGACAACTTGTTGAGATTTTGTATAGCAGACACGCTGGAACACTCAAGAATCATGCCGAAATCACCAATCGAGATTGTCCTGGGAGTTGCCAGTGTAAGTTGACTCTAGCGGACAAGACAATAGCGTTCACTGTTGCTCAAGAGCCTCAACCTCAGGTTGGCGACAGATCTCGCGACCCAACCGTCCGATACGACACCCCCGAAGAGGTCGAAGGATTCCTCAACGCCTTTTACGAGCGAGGCTACCGCCAAATCGACACCGCAAGGGGCTACTCACCGCACGCTCCGGGGTCCAGCGAACCTCGCCTCGGCGCAGCCAACGTCGCAGAGCGCTTCCAGATTGGCACCAAGGTCCTCTCTCGCCCTGAAGGAGCTCATAAGAAAGACAAGGTCGAGGAGAGCATCAATGGCTCGCTCGAGGATCTCAAGGTCTCTCAAGTAGACATTATGTACTTGCATGCGCCTGACCGGACTGTCCCTTTCGAGGAGACGGCGGAGGCAATTGACAAGGCTTACCGAGAGGGAAAGTTTAAGCGGTTCGGGCTGTCCAATTACACAGCCGAAGAGGTCGAGCAGTTTATCAAGATTAGCGAGGAGCGAGGCTTTGTGAAGCCGACTGTGTACCAGGGGCAGTATAACCCGATTGTGAGGACGGGCGAGAAGGAGCTGTTTCCCGTGCTGCGGAAGCATGGCATTTCGTTTTACGCCTGGAGGTATGATTCGTTGCCGCCTGACTCGATGAATCATTAACGAGCTGACACACTTCGTCGAATAGTCCTGGAGCTGCCGGCTTCTTCAGCGGCAACCACAAGAACCCTCAGCCTGGAAGTCGTTACGACCCCTCGGTAAGTCCTCCTCCATGCAAATGTCCCTCAAAGAGTAAAGTGCTAATCGCTTGTCCCCAGCACTTCATTGGCAAGCTGTATAGCACATGGTATCGCAAACCCTCGACCGAGGCCGCCGCCGACAAGGTTCGAGAAGTGGCCGCCAAACACGGCATCTCTGGTCACGCAGCCTCCCTTCGATGGACAGCCCATCACGGCGTCCTTTCTGCCGAGCACGGAGATGCGATTGTCATTGGGGCTTCGAGCATCGCGCAGTTGAATGAGAATCTGGACATTTTTGAGCAGGGGCCGCTGCCTCAGGAGCTTGTTGATGCGGTGAATGCCGTTGCGGAGCAGATTGGCGAGGATGCCATTCCTTATTACTTTTAGCTACTTCTTCTCTTCCTACTATCGATGAACCTGAAGTTTGTTCAATGGGCCGCTATCCGGTTTCTCTTCCACCATGAGAGGTTATAACCGACGATGTCGAAAGCAGTTCGCCAGCTGTGGCAAGATGGTAAAGCCAAAAGTGATGCTTCACAACCATGATCGATATTGATCACGATTGAATCAGCAATGGAAGAAGAAAGACTGAAGAAAGTTGAGACAGAACGAAAGGATAGAAGAGAAGTTCAGTTTAATCTCATCTCATTCATTGAGGCACGGCACTTGTTCATTGACCCCTGGATTTTTGCCACCTCTAGGGTAGGTATATATACACCAAGCTCTGCGTGATGCACATGCTTAGAGGTGCACGTGACTTCGTATCATGTCGCGTTAATTGCTTGCCTACGGCATCGCGTCACCCACCCGACCGTGAACCGCCCAAGCTGCAAACGCTCTTATCGCCCATTTCAAGCGTGGACTTCCAGCATTTTTTTCACTTTTGTTTTGCCCTTGACTTGATGGAACCTCGAATCTAGAAACAGCAGACGGGCGATCCATCATCCGCCAAGATGCCCGAGTTCCCTGGTAAGCCCCCAGACAGACACAAGCCAGGCATCACACAATAAATGGTACGTCCCGCTCACGGTTTGGCAGAGGCGGACACGATCCGCATCCTGGTTGCGACGGACAACCACATCGGATACGAAGAGCGAGATGCCATCCGCAAGGACGACAGCTGGCGGACGTTTGACGAGATCATGACCATTGCCCGCACCCAAGACGTTGGTCGCCTGCTCCTCTCTGTCTCTCTCTCCGTCTCAGTCTCCGAGCTCACGCATCATCACAGGTCGACATGGTGCTGCTTGCCGGCGACCTCTTCCACGACAACAAGCCCTCCCGCAAGTCTCTCTACCAAGTCATTCGAACGCTGCGAAAGAACTGCCTTGGAATGAAGCCCTGCCCGCTCGAGTTTCTGTCAGACGCCGCCGAGGTCTTCCAGGGCGCATTCCCGCACGTCAACTACGAGGACCCCGATATCAACATCTCCATTCCCGTCTTCTCCATCCACGGCAACCACGACGATCCGTCTGGCGATGGCAACTACTGCTCGCTCGACCTGTTGCAGGCGGCGGGCCTTCTCAACTACTACGGCAGAGTGCCCGAGGTCGATAACATCGAGGCGAAGCCCATCCTGCTGCAAAAAGGAGACACCAAGCTTGCGCTATACGGGCTGAGCAACGTCCGCGACGAGCGCATGTTTAGGACGTTCAGGGATCACAAGGTCAAGTGGTACCGCCCTGGCCAGCAGACGGGCGAGTGGTTCAACCTGCTCGCTGTCCACCAAAACCACCACGCGCACACGGCGACGTCATACTTGCCCGAGAACGTGCTGCCCGACTGGCTCGACCTGGTCGTCTGGGGGCACGAGCACGAGTGCCTGATCGACCCGACAAAGAACCCAGAGACGGGATTCCACGTAATGCAGCCTGGATCCTCAGTGGCCACGTCACTAGTCCCTGGAGAGGCCGTGGCGAAGCACGTCGCCGTCGTCAGCGTCAATAGCAAATCTTTCAAGGTCGACAAAATCCCTCTCAAGACTGTGCGGCCGTTTGTCACCCGTGATATCTCGCTCTCCCACGATAAACGCTTCAAAGACCTGGACAAGAAAAAGGACAACAAGCATGAGGTCACGAGACTGCTGATGGAGATTGTCGAGGAGATGATTGCCACCGCAAACGCAGAGTGGGAGGCCATTCAGACAGACGAGGAGGCCTTGGAAGAGCGGCCGCTGCCGCTGATCCGCCTCAGGGTTGAGTATACCGCACCCGAAGGTGGCGAGTTCGAGTGTGAAAACCCACAGCGGTTTTCCAATCGATTCCTGGGCAAAGTCGCCAATACTAATGATGTGGTGTATTACTACAGGAGTAAGAAGTCGTCTTCGGGTGAGTCACACATGTCTCGAAGCTGCTCTTCAGCCTCTTGCTGATTATTCTATAGGGAAGAAGGAGGCCAAGCCGGCCGACATACTTGAGGCATTGGGCGACGACGCCACTGAAATGGTCAAAGTGGAGAGCCTCGTCAATCAGCTCCTAGCCAAACAGTCCCTCAAGGTCCTGCCACAGGGTCCTTTTGGCGAGGCGGTTAACCAGTTCGTCTCCAAGGACGATAAGCATGCGATGGAGCTCTTCGTGTCACACCACTTGTCGAACCAGGTCAAGCAAATGATGAACCTCGAATCGGATGACGAGGATCTGAACCATGCCATGCAACTTTACAAGGAGAAGGCGGAGCAGATGGCCGCTGCCAGCAGTAAGCGCAAATCGGCACCGCAGGAACGCAAGAGGGTGTTGAAGCCCAAGCCGGCCACATGGGACTCAGATTTTGATGGTAACTGGGAAGATGAACCCAACGCCTGGGAATATGAAGACGTCGCAGAAGAAGACGAACCGCCAGCAAGGCCTCGGGCGGCGGGTCGTTCGTCGCGGAAGACGCAGCAGGACGATGAAATGCTGGATGTGGATGAAGAGGAACCGCCGCCAGCAAAGACAAAGAAGGCGACTACGCGCGCACCAAAGGCCCCAGCCAAGAGAGCCCCGGCCAAGAAAGCCCCTGCCAAGAAACCTCCAGCGCGACGCGGCCGCGATCCTTTTGAGGACAGCGAAGAGGAAGAAGAGCCGCAGAAGGAGTACGACGAGGTGATGGATTCCGACGAGGGAGAAGCGCCGCCGCCGCCATATACAGCTACACGGGCTGGACGGGGGCGAAATGCGAAACCTGCGGCGGCTGCCAGCAAGCCCGCGGCAACGAGGAAGACGCCGGCAAGGGGCGCTGCGGCCAAGTCGCGGCAGACGAAGCTCAACTTTTCACAGGGAGCGACGCAGGACCAGGCGCTGGAAATTAGCGATGATGAGGTTTCGGACGATGATGCATTTGAGCCGGCGCCGGTGGCCAGCCGGACGAGGAAGAGGTGATGAAGCTGGAAGAGCGTCTGGTCTTGCTTTAAAGCATGCGCCGATGAAGAGCGTCTTGTCCTGCTTCGGAGCATTTGCTGATGAGGTAAATAAGTAATGCACATTTCGGTATATGAGTGGACATGCCTTCAATATCACCATCTCGTCTACCTCTTGAAATCAGTGATGTTCCAAAAACAACGGGCACCTCCCATCTTTTTTGGCCATACGTCTTCAAATGACATGGATCAGACGAAAGATCGATGAAAATTGATCAAAAAGGCAAAAAAAGAAATCACAGTTTGGAACTGCTGGCGGTCTCTCCCGCCGGGAATTGAACCCGGGTCTCAAGCGTGACAAGCTTGCATACTGACCACTATACTACGGAAGATGTTTACCTGCGCTTTTAGCGCCGGTGTAGCGGATCAGACCTCGTTGCAGGGGGTTCAACAATTTTGTCTTATAAGGCACTCCCGCAGCCCAATTCGTCCCCCTTTCTGAACTACATCAACACCATGATGCTCAGTCTGAACCAAAGGCATCGGCAGCCGGATTGAAAGCATCATGGGACGAGGCAATATCCGGATCTTGGCAGCGTATTGAATTCTCTGGCGCAGTGATTGCAGTAAAGGAGGGGAGCCAAAGCTGTTCTGCCGGCCACCGAGATGATACCTGATCTGCAGGTCCGTTACAAACCGTTCGATCCCCCCGCAAACGTAGCAATCCGACTCGTGGTCAAGCTCACCGATTGAGTCATCTTCATGTTGCATGTAAGTGGAGCAAAGGCTTCCGGAAGCCTCCCACTAATTCGCGGGACATCGCATGAGAGCCGACCGACTTCCGCTAATAGAGTTTCAATAGCAATTATAATAGAAGATCAATTACAGCACGTTTTGTCTTGTCAATCCTTCAACTTCGCATTATGGTTACTCAGCTCTTCCCATGATGCATCCCCCTTCGAAGCCAGAACAAGAGGCCATCGTGCTGTTACTGACAGTAACTGTCCCCAGCTACTTTCAGACGGTGGTTGGCAAGCGGTCTCCGGTCTCCGACGACATTGAAGAGTTCCGCGGCCTTCCGTACGCCCATGTGCCGGGCAGATTGGAGCACTCGCGTCTGAGAAATTGCTTACCTCGTGACATATTCGACGCCACTGAGAACGGGTAAAGCTCACATCACCCTGTTAGCAATGTTGCCTGTCACCAGAGAACATGGCCTAATGAATGCTTCCTGATTGACTCTGTAGGCCTCGATGTCCCACACCAGGCCCGCCTGATTCGAGTTTCTTTCAATCATACTTGCCGTTCCCGAAGGACCGTGAGGACGAGTTTGGTTGTCTGAATCTCCTCATCGTGCGCCCGAGCAAGGCTGCGCTCGCAAAGCATGGCCTGGACACCAAGGAATCGAAGCTGCCTGTGCTTGTCTGGATCCATGGCGGAGGCTTCGCAGATGGCGCAGCCACAAGTCCCGTATACGGTATGTCCATGGCTTCAACAAGCACATGTCCTATCACTCAAGTCATAATTACAAGGCAGGCTTCTCATCTGAATACCGATTCACAGATCCCTCCCGGCTTGTCCTTCGCAGCCTCACGCAAAAGCGGCCTTTCATCATGGTAGCCATCAACTATCGCCTCAACATATTCGGCTTCGGTGCCTCATCCGACATGCTAGCGGCGGAAAGCAGCCATGCCACCATCAAGGGCGTCAACTTTGGTCTCCGAGATCAAAAGCTTGCCCTCATCTGGATACAACGCAACATTGCTGCCTTTGGCGGTGATGCAGACAAGGTCACAATCATGGGCCATTCCGCGGGTGCCATCTCGTGCCACATCCACCTCCTCGAGGCGGAATTCGACACGAAGAAGCCGCTGTTCCGCAAGGCTTTCATACTGTCTGGTGCGTGGGGAGGCCTCGACTTTCGCTCGCTTGAAAAGGCCGACGAGCGCTGGGCGGACTTGTGCCGCTTGTGGGCAGTACGGGACGAAAGTTCCGTCGACCGCCTCAGCTTGCTGAAGAGAATACCCGCGAAGGATCTGGTTCGTAGTGTATCGGATGACTTACACTGGAGGTTCTTCGTCATGGTGATTGACGAGTTGACTATCAGGAAAAGCAACTTGAATTGCGAGGTCTCCTTCCACTTCGGGCATGATGCAATGGACAATCAAGTCACGGGGCCATCTGATGAGCATATCCAAGTCATGTTTAGCACCGCGTCCCACGAGTTCAGCGGCTTCGTCCGCATGGCCGACTGGGATTACGACAGATTCCGCTCTCTTTTCGTATCTTGTTATCCATCACAGGCGGCGGCCGACAATGTTCTCCGCGCTTACAATATCCTGCCCACAACATCTGCCGATGAGCTCTTTGAGGGTTTCGTTCAGTTCATCTCTGATGCCACAATGTGCCTCAGAGTACACCGCGCAGGTTCATTTCTCAAGGCCCACCGTGAACAGCAAGCCTTTCTCTACGGCAAGGATCCGAAACGGGTGGGCGTGCAGTATTGCCACTTTGAGTTTGGCAATCCCTTCCTGGGCCCCTCACACGGCATCGCACACCATGGCGTAGAGCTGATCTACCTCTTTGGCAATTTCCGTGAGGCGTTGGAGAAGGCGGACCAGGGGGTTCTGGAAGGCTACATCGACCCCAGTCAAGAGGCTGCCGATGTTGCTCCTCCTCCTCAAGCTTCACCTTCTGCTAGGGGTATGAAGTATAGCAAGTCGAATATTGACTTGAGTAACGAACTGCAGGACAAACTAATCCAGTTTATCGTCGAGGATAACGAAGAGACCGCTGAGCGCGCAAATGCCGATGAGATCACGACGTATTGTCCGGATCGATCAACACGCGTTGAGAGGTGGACGACCAGCGAGAAATGGAAGGCAAGGGAAAAGAGATATGAGGCTTTGGAGGAGGACATGGGTTCTATGCTGGCCGCCACGAGGAGGCTTGTAGGAAGTGTTCTGGATATGGATCTGGAGTGAATTTCTCTGAAATTGTATCCCCGGGCTGGAATCCTCTCGGTCCACGGGTTCAATGGCACCTTGCTGCCGCCCTTTAACTGCAAGCATCGCCTTCATTGATACCCTCGTGTCTCATTTTGATGTCAGCTGGCATGGTTGGCAATTGTAATGCCGTTGTTTGTGCCCTCACATTCAGTCTTAATTCCCGACATTTAGATGTACTTTTACTCTAGAGCCTCGCCCTCCCTGCAGAGGCGTGATGCACAACTCAGCCTGACTGAAGCCGTAACCAATCTTTGCCCAATCATAAACGATGTGAGGGCTATCAAGCGCCTGGAAACGCCACCGGATGTGTTATTGGTGGACAACGTGGTATCGCTTTTTCTTGCTTCAATCCAACGTACGTGATACCGTTCTGCGCAATCTGTTTACTTGACCTGATTGGCTGTTTTGCCTTTCGGTGAGCTGAAAAGCCGTGCATGAGACCTGGACGTTGATGCCCAAACGAGAGCAGACACGTAGCTCAGCCTCAGCTGCGCTCATCGCCGCAAAATTTCCGCACCAAGTCCCCTCATCCTTCTATTCGGACCGTGCTATCTGACTCTTTGTTCACCAACTCTAGTTGTTCCAATCTACTGAGCTGATCTGAAGTGACTCAGTCCTGATGGTCATATGTTTAACCATTGTTCATTCTCGCTATACGGTCCCTGGAGTGCATGATGGCATGGGATCTCTTGCAATCAGCCCCTTCCTTGCGAAAGCCAACTTTACCGGAAGCTACCACCGCCTTTCTCGTGCTGCTACCGTTCCTCTTCTCTCCTGTCTATCGCCTATACGCGAAAATCCAAAGACGAACCGGCCGCTCAGTTGGCCTTCAGATTCTCTCAGAACCGTCCTTCGACGAGATTGCCAAATATGAGTATGCCGGAAGTGCCAGACACTTGGTCTTCAGATTGCTGACAGCTCAGGATCGTTGCCGTGCACGGCCTCGGAGCAAACCCGGAGCACACCTGGACGTGCAAGCCTAGGGCAAAGTCTAGGACGGTTAATGCTCAAGCGCCAGTCCACTTGCTCAAGGACCTACTCATGAAGGACGACCGTTTCGCTGATGCTCGCATACTTCATTTCGCGTACAATTCCGACTGGCTTGTTGATGCTTGCTTTGAGTCGGCTCGTGACATTGGGATTCGCCTTAAGGAAGCAATCATCAGGCACAGAGAAACGCATATGGTAAGCAGTGGAATGACGGTTCACATGGGCAGTAACTGATGAGGCCATCAGCGCTTGCCATTGATTTTTGTAGGACATAGCTTTGGCGGTATAGTCATCAAGGAGGTACGTCTACCTCACCTCTCATACATTACTTACTTTGTTCCCGCGCCTCATCGATTTGATCTATCGCCTCATCAACCATTCTCTCTGCCCTTTCCAAAGCACTGCTCGTTGCAACCTGTTCTCACTCTTTCTTCTTCAGGCCCTGTCAAGCGATCCAGGCGACACTCAGAAGATCTTGGAAGACACATGCGGAGTCGTCTTCCTGGGCACGCCTCATTTAGGCAGCCCTATAGCCGGCTATGGGGCGACCATCGCCTACTTGACAGGCTTCCTAGGATCAGACACCGGCCTGCTTCTTTCGCTCCGAAGCACCGGAGACTTGCTGGTGAATCTCAGTAGAGATTTCCAACAATGTGTCAACAGGAAGAAAAGAGACACCAACAAGGAAACCGAGATTGTCTCCATCTGCGAGAAAAAGCCTACATATCTCTTAAACTGGCTTTACGCTGGCAAGGTGGGTTCAGCCCGAGGACTTCATGTCACATTGAAAGCGTCTGACGTGTTTTAGATTGTCCCATGGGAATCCGCAGTTTTTGGCGCCAATTTTGAGAACGTTATAGAGGTCGACAAAGATCATTCGGGCCTGAACAAGTGTCCCAATCCTGATGATCCTCTATACGAGGAGCTTACAGCACAACTATGCCGAATGAAGCCGTAAGTGACGAGATTCCCATCTGAAAGACACATTACTAAGAGCCTCAGAAATGTTCCTACAAAGCTCAACAAGCTTCAGCAAGCAGTCATCGACCGTTTAACTCCTGTAATCGCCTCTGATGCGGAGTTCCACCCCGGGGGTGATGTGTATGGAAGTCTTTCAGAATGCCTTCCTCACACGCGAGAGCAGCTTCTCAACGACATCTGCGACTGGCTCGATGAGCCTGAGGCGTCCCAGAAGCATCTCTACTGGCTGCAGGGCAAGGCTGGAACCGGCAAGTCTACAATTGCACGTACCATCGTTAGCCGAATGATCAAAAAGAAACGCATTGTTGCCAATTTCTTCTTCAAACGAGGTGAAGGCGACAGGGCACGGCTCAAACGATTCTTCACAACGCTCTCAGCGCAACTTGTCAGGAGATTGCCCAGCTTTGCTCAGATAGTCCAAGATGCCTTGGAATCAGAGCCCTCACTGCCAGAGCAGAGCCCACGGGTTCAGTTCAGGAAGCTGATCCAAGAACCTTTAGAGGCACAAGCCCCTGACCACGATAGAGCCATCGTGATTGTCGTCGACGCCCTTGATGAATGTGATTCGAAAGAAGAAGTGACTGCTCTTGTCCAACAGCTCTCGCAGTCCATTGTTCGTACCCAAGGCGATCAATCTTCCCCTCGACACCTTCTGGTCAAATACTTTGTCACCAGTCGCTTGGACCATCATACACAATCAGATTTCAACAGAGTGCCGGAGGATATATCTGAGAAGAAGGAACTTGAGAGCGCCACGTCAGACACCACTAAACAGGATATTGAGCGCTACTTGAAGACTCGATTGGAAGATATTGACGGCTTTTTGGATCCGCTGTCAAAATCTGACCTGTGGTCGAATCCGGCAGATCTAGAACTCCTCAAGAAACTTGCAGATCGAGCTTCCCCGTTATTCGAATTTGCCGCTGCTGCTTGTCGTTATGTTGCACAGCCTACGATTCCCGGAGGACCGAAGGTTCTGATACATGATATACTGGATACCAACAACTATGGAGACCTTGATGGCGTATATCTCCCGATCTTGGGACGAAGATTCGTCAACCTCAAAGGCCCCCTTTACGTTCGAGCAAGGACAGCCTTTGAGGATATTGTTTGTTCAGTCCTCTGCCTGGCGGATTCTGTAACAGTCCCTTGTCTTGCAAAGCTCCTAGGGCAGGATGAGCTAGCGGTTCGTCAAGAACTGTCGCTCTTCCAGTCAGTTTTGGTGGTTCCAAAGAAGCAGGACAATCCGCTTCCGATCTCCCTTTTTCACGAATCATTCAGAGACTTCCTTGTTGGACCTGGGGCCAACGAAGAGTACAAGCCTAATATCCAGAACATTCACTCGCGTCTTGCAAGTAGATGTGCTGAAGTACTATGCGGGGCACTGAAGGAGAACCTTTGCAACTTGAAGAGTCCTGGGACATACCGAAGCGAAGTCGATGAGGAAACCATTCAGTCGTCAATATCAGAAGAGGTACAGTATGCCTGCAGGTTTTGGCCCTATCATTTGAGAAAGTGCGGGTTGTACCTGAGTGACGGCGGCGACTGGCAATTATTTCTCTCCTTTCACTTTCTCCACTGGGTCGAAGCACTTGCTTTGCTTGGGAGATTCTCTGAGATTGTGCCACAGATGAGGCAGTTGGAAACCATCATACACGTCAGTTGACCTCAAATTTGACCTCGTATTTGACCTCGATCATCATATGCTGACACCAATTAGCCGACAGAGGGAACACAACTTAGAGCGTTCTTGGCAGATGCTAATCGCTTCATCCCCTATTTCGGCCAAACCATTGATACAGCGCCATTGCAGATCTACAGCTCGGCACTCACCTTCTCTCCATCCGAGAGTGTGATCCGGAAAACCTTTTATGCTTGTCGATCCAAATGAATTACTCGTACACCAACCATCAAGACTCAATGGAGCCCTTGCTTTCAAACCCTTGAAGGTCATCGCAAAGCGGTTACTTCCGTCACCTTTTCTGACCTAGGTTTACTCGCATCTGGGGACAGGGAGGGAGTTGTCAAGATATGGGATCTCCAGTCGGGCACCTGCCTGCAAAGCTTGCACATAGAAGAAGATGAAGAAGTTGGAGGAGATGAAGAAGATGAAGAAGATGACATATGGAGAAAAAGTGATGGCGTATCAGCGATGGCTTTTTCCAAGGCCGATCTACTTGCCTGCCACACAGGAAGGTCGGTTGCCACGTGGGACGTCAGTCAGCATGATTGTTTTCAAAAACTGGACTATACCTGTACGCCAAACCCGGATTACATCCGAGTGAAAGACGCAGTGGCCTTTACAGACAAACAAGAGCTGTTATTCACAGATGCGAAGCAGCGGAGCGTTCTGAAATTGGACCTGGAGCACGATCCTGAAATAATCCTCACTCGTAGCTATGCACACTATGCACACGGAATGGTCTTCTCTTTCGATGGCCAATGGATAGCATGTCTCGAAGCAACGAGGACCCGGATCTTCCACGTGGACACCAACGACAAGCACTCGCCTTATGTGCTGGAGTGGTGCTATATGCCGGAGTTCAGGTTAGGGGAAATTGGATCGGCAATGGGCGGCTGTTTCTCACGAGATAATCGGTACTTTGCACGGTGCGCTGAGGGCGCCTCCGTCGAGATTTGGCATGTCGCAAAAACAAAACTCCTGGGGGAACTCAAGGGTACAAAAGCTACAGTCACGGTGACATTTTCGCCAGATAGACGATTGATCGCAACGGGCAATCGTCTTGGCGGGATCACCCTCTGGGACTGGAAAGGAAACGAAAAACCCACTTGCCTTACAATTCTCAGAGGACACCGCCAGGGAATCAACTCGCTCGCATTCACTCCGGACGGCGCGCGGCTTGCCTCGGCCAGTGCGGACGGGTCAGTCAAGATCTGGGACGTTTCATCAGAAAGCTTGAACCTCGCTGGAGAGGAAAGTGATGGCATTTGGCACGGCGACCTCACGTCAGTAGCCATGGATGGCCAGAGATTTGTTACATGTCCCGTCGGCTTGGTGTCAAGTACATATCATCTGTGGGACAATTACGGGGAGAAATGCACCGCGCTCCCATTGGAGAACATCAAGTGGGCGGTGATTGCTGCCAACGGAAGTATCTCGGCGGCGTCTTCAGACACCGATGTCGAACTCTGGGATGTCGAATCGGGCAGCCTTCTCCCGAAGGTCGACGGCCATTGGAAATACTCAAGGCCAAGCTTACAATCAATAGCCCTCTCGGCGAATGGCGAAAGACTTGTAACGGGCTCGGCTGATGGGAGGGTTGGGCTGTGGGAGACTCGTACCGGCCGATTGCTGAGGGAGTCGCAGAGGGAAGAAACTACTTCGATCACGGTAGCAATCTCTTCAGATGGCGAACAAGTTGCCTCTTCAGCCCACAATAATATCTGGGTCGAGGATGCAAGTGGCGAAAGGCTTTCAGGTCAGGATGGGCGTTCCTGGCAGTTTGTGGAATCACTGACATTCTCTCGAAACGGAGATCGGCTGGCATCCCTCACAGATGAGCTCTTGACCACCATTTGGGATTTGACAACTGGAGCCCGTTTAAGGACATTCAATTGGAATATATCACAATGGATGCGGCATCAAAGCTTCATCGACTTCGACTTCACAATTGCGACCGACTTGCCCGAGAATCTACCATCGCACGAGTGTCTAACCAAACATTACATCAATAGCAAGGGCGATTGGGTCATGAGGAATTCTCAGAAACTGTTGTGGCTACCACCGGAATATCGACCTACAGCAGCTGCCGCTTCGGGATCAAACATTGTCATCACATATAGATCGGGCCGCCCGTACGTTATTGGGCTATCTGACGATGGTCTGGCCCTTGACGGAACGGGTTCTTGAGGATAGGTTCAGACGGTGGCCAAATGATCTCTCAGTTGTTGTCCTGGTTGCTCGAAATTAGCCAAAGATCATCGATAATTAGTATATGACTGACTCCGAACCTCAATTCTATAGTTCAGAAACGACCTTCCTAGAGATAAAGGACTGGCAATATAAACTTGAGGCACATACTATGCATCATATGAGTAGAGGTATTTAGAGACCCATTTCTAAGCTATGTGTGTTGATTCGATAGTGAAACCCTCTGGAGTGGCAGTATCATGTTCGTGACATGGCCGACCCGCAGCTGCGGTGATATAGAGATTCTTGTCTTGATAGTAGTTGCCTTAGAAGACAACCCCTGTGCATTGTGGAACCATCAGTGTTGACGAAAAAATGTAAAACTTGCACCTAGTTGAATGAGATAAACGAATCATTTTGACTCGAAGTTCAATCCGCATATTCCGCCAAGCGCGAGTCAACCCCAGCAGGCCGCAAACGTCCAACTGACCAGTAGTGCCAATGCCGCAGATGCCGCACGCCGACATCACCAGCCAAATTCGACCTCTGGACCCATGAAACCGCGTATATTGATATGATTGATTCCAGTTTGTACATATGTATTGCGAAATAGCTTGCAACGAATACCGACTTGGACAGCCGATGCTTCCTAAAAGAGCCTTCGAGCGACTATACCATGGCGAGCCTAGATTGGCAATAAGTGAGGAGAAGCAAAGGCCTAGAAGCGGCAAAAAGGTGACCAAGTTGGGGTAGGCATGGTGATGGGTGAGCTGAGCTGACATGGCGCAAAGCTTGACTGATGATTTGCCTGGCCTAAGTGCGGGCAGCTTGCATGATGATCCCAGCAGCAGGTGGACTACCTTATATAGCCTCAACACCATCTCCATCTGTCCTCTCCCCTCATCTCGCTCATATCCCCATCTTCCTCACTTATCGTAACGAACAAATCCGTCCATCTCCCACCGCCATGACGATCCGCGTAGGAACAGCCTCGCCCAACACCCAGCCCACCACCCCCCTCACCCTCTCCCTCCTGCACTCGCTCGCCTCCCGCGCCGCCGCCCAGCGCATCGACATCCTGCTGCTGCCCGAGGCCTTCATCGGCGGCTACCCGCGCGGCACCGCGTTCGGCTGCGTCGTCGGCAGCCGCACCGCCGAGGGCCGCGAGGCCTACGCCCGCTACTTTGACCAGGCCGTCGACCTCGGCGACACCGTCGGCGACGGCAGCGCCGGCGCCGGACTGAAATGGGTGCGGCGGGAGCTGCCGGGGTACGAGCAGGGGGGCGCCGGACGGGGCGACGGGTCGAGGGAGGAGCTGGAGCGGATCGCGCGGGATACGGGCGTCTTCTATGTCACGGGGTGTATTGAGAAGGCTGGGGGGAGCTTGTACTGCGCGGCGGTGTATGTGTGTCCGAAGGAGGGCATTATCGGCAAGCGGCGCAAGGTGATGCCAGTACGTCGAGTATCCAAGTGACGGCATCACGACTCTTCTGACATTGACATCAACAGACCGGCTCAGAACGCCTCATCTGGGCCCAAGGCCACCCGTCGACCCTCCGCGCCGTGTCGACCTTCATCCGCGGCCAGCGCATCAACCTCGCCGCCGCCATCTGCTGGGAGAACTACATGCCGCTCCTGCGACAATCGCTTTACGCGCAAAACATCAACCTCTACCTCGCGCCGACGGCTGATGGCCGCGAAGGCTGGCTCAGTCTCATGCGCACCATTGGCATCGAGGGCCGCTGCTTCGTCGTCAGCAGCAACATGTGCGTTCGGAGCGACGAGGCGGACGGTGTGGATGCGGGAGACCGGGATGTTGTGCCGGTGGCCGGGGGTGTTCGGCGTGGGGCCGGGGCCGGGGCCGGGGCCGGAGGATTCGGTGGAGGTAGTAGGAGGAAGAGTTCGGCGGTGGTTACGGATGATGGGTTTGAGTTTGCGCTGCCCTCGCCGCCAAAGGTGAGGCATGGACGGCGGAAGAGCGTGTTTGACGAGGATGGGAATGAGATTGTGCTGTCTTGCCCGGCGGATAACCGTGATGTGCAGGCTGAAGACGAAGCGATGGCCCAAGCACAGGCGGAAGCACAGGCCCAAGAGCAGCAAAGGCAGAAACAGCTCGACAAGGTCACAGAAGACGACGCATCACAGAAACAACAGCCCGTGTCCGCGCCGAAAGCGCCCGTCTTTCTCTCCCGCGGCGGTTCTTCCATTGTTTCTCCCTTTGGCGACATCCTCGCTGGTCCGCAGTGGGAAGACGAGGATAACCTTATCTACGCAGATATTGATCTGCGGGATTGTATTCGCGGAAGGTTAGATATGGATACGGCGGGCAGTTATTCGAGGAACGATGCTTTCAAGCTGACGGTTGACGGGCTGGACTTGGATCCTCTGCCTTATTAGAGGGGGTCATTTTTGACGCACTTAAGGCAGATTGTCAATTTGTCACAATGAGAGTTGAATATGAGGATTAATGAGTACTCAGTAACTATACAAGCACATGCTATAATGTGACACCAGAGTCGGGTTCTCCTTTTGCTCCCAAACAATGCAGTCTCATGCCGAATCCAATCGAATGCTCCCATCAAATACGCTGCAAATCCAACCCAACTGCCAACTCCAGAACCCTGATAACGCCAAGCTGATGCAATGCTTCCTCATCTTTTCCCACGCAAACCTCACAAGTTGTTGCCGTCATTATTGGGCTGCGGCCTCTGACACGGCCTCCATCCCCGTTCCACCGCCTCTACCGCACTCGCCTCCTCCTCCGCCTCCTTCCGCTGCCTCTCCAGCGCAGCCTGCGCCAATACCTCCCGACGACTCAGACCCGCGCTGCTCGCCATTCTGTTGCCGCCCAGCACAAACTCGCCGCCCGTCCAGCCGCCGTCATCCTCGTGCACGTCTTCCTCTTCGTCCTGGCCCGAGATGTGATACCGCGACGTCTCGCTGAGCGTGTGCCCGCCAGTCTTCCAGTCCGCAGCGTCCACCTCGCGCTCAATCTGGTGGCACAGATCCCAGAACTGCCTGTCGTGCGGTCCGTGAACGTTGTGAGTGAGCTCGTGGCACAGCGTCTTGCGGATCGTCTTGTAGTCGCGATAGCCGTCGTGGGCGTCGGTCCGCAGCCGCAGCTCAATCACCTCGCCCTGGTTACGGTTGAGGCCCAGGGTGCGCGTCGTCCCTTCATGCGTCGACTGCGTGTGCGCCAGCGGCTCCATCTCCGTCAGGAGCGCAACGGTGAACTTGTGCTTGCGCATGGCCGCCTTGATGCCCGGGTCCTCCTTAAGCCGCATCAGCAGCTTGAGGCTGCGCTCGGGATGAGGCAGCCCGCTGAGTGGCCGTACTTGCAGGAATGTGTATTTGGAATCTTCGACGGATTGCACACGACGCCGCGCTGGCGCCTTGCTCTTCGCCTTGGATCGCTGCGCCTCGCGAGCGGCCTTGATGTTGTTGAGCTTCTGGCACATGGACTGGACGGCTTGTACGTCGGCGTTGGTCGAGCCCATGACGGTGACCGTCTTTCCGGCGAGGTTCTTGACCGAGTATTCGGGGTCCTTGAATGGGTGCTTGAGGAACGGGCCCTTGGGCACCATGACCTTGATGTTCTCAAAGGGGATCTCGAGCACGTTTTCGATCTCGCGGAACAGGTCGGTGACGGTGAGGTCGGCGTCGAGTTCGAAGGGGAACTTGTGGCCGCGATACGACACGGTGATGGCGACTGTTTCTGGTCGGTTCTCGGTCTCGCTGTCGCATTCGCCATCGTGTTCGCTGTGCAGGTCTGTGTCGTGCGATGCTGACGGTGCTGACGGTGCTGACGCGGCTGCTGTGGCTGCGGCATCGACGTCCATATCGCGGGTTGTGTCGTTGTTGTCGCTGTGGTTGTTTGTTATGGAAGACGTCGTCTGCTGCTGTCCATCGTCGTGGTTGTAGTCCATGGAGCTGTTGTTTGGATGCGATGCGACATCCATCATGGCTGTTGCTGTGGCTTGGTCTTGCGCCTGACTCAGGTATAGATGGTATCTAGGTAAAGCGGTTTGAATGAGCTGTAGTTTGTGGCGTCAGGTAGTTGATCGATGGTCTTGATAGATTGGCAGATAAAGTGTGAAAATATCCAAGGGGGAATATATATAGTATTGTTCCTTGGATGAATCAAGTTGTAAAAGGGAGAGCGTGATGATTACAAATCTAACAGGTGATGTTTCTCGGAGATGCCACCCACATATATAGGCCGTGCTCAGCTAGGGGCAAGAGCAAACGCATACGTACACCTGCAATACGATGCTAACATAAGATTTCGCAGTTACGCGTATCGGAAGACAACCGTTACAGCATCATGTGCGAAAAGACTTTTTCAGAAGCTTTTTCAATTTTCATAGAAACGGTTAGGCCATGGCTTACTCATTACCTCATTGCCTCTCCCGCTCTGCAGCGCGATGCGATTCGATACGATCGGCAGGTGCAAATCGCCTGCTCTTGCTTGCTCTTGCTTGCTTCTATTCCCTGTCGGTGATTCGGGCACCTTCGGCAGGTGCTTGGTAATAACGTCATGGCGGCCTCTCTGGACCCCCCTTTTTGCGCTCGTTCAGGTAAAGCGTCTATTTGTCAGCCCACCCTTCTTTCTTTCCTTTGCGCGAATAGCGAAGGGGAATGTTGCTGCGCCACGATTCTAGCAGCCAGCCTCAGCCGCAGGTCTCTTGCTCCCGAGGATCTGCCGTAGGGCTGGGTGGCGGGTGGCTGAGGATGGGGAGCGGAGAATTTCAGTCCGGAGTCTTGCATTTCCCCGAGATCTAGATGTGGCGTATCAAACAGTTCAACCAATGTCTTTTCCGCATTATTAAACAAGGCAATAATACTGGCTAATGCTCATCGGAGAAGCAAAGTCATATAGCGTGATCTGAATGACTATGTAAGATCTCTGAAACCGAGCATGTCGTTGGCAGACAAAGCTGCTTACCAAGTAATACAACTGCCGCCTTCTCTGGCAACCACAGATCCTTGTTCCCACCTGCCGTGCCGGATCGCCGGGCTCCCGCTCCGCAATCCCGCCGCCGCCGCAAGCCGCACGTTTTCGCTAATGCAGGGGTCCAGTCTTTGGCCTTCTATTTATATACCAAGATACCACCTAGGATTCTACTCTCCTTCTTATACCAACTTGTCAAACCCTATAATGATCAAGCTCAATGCTCAGACAATGCACTCCAAGGATGGCTTAGCCTGTATTAATTTGTAGACTCTAGCCTATTATATAAAACACCAGTTTCTGGGCAAAAAACCTCAACCTTGTCCATAGCCTACAGCCCATCCGGCTCACACCATGAATTCTTGCCCTTGCAATAGTACGTCTGAGCATCCCACGTCCTCTCGCAGCACGGATACTCATCGCACACGCCCTCGCTGAGGGCAAAGTGGATGTAGTTCTCAAAGGCAAGGTTGACGGTGCACACGGGCAGGGACGCGAAGCCCGCCGACTTGACACCCTGCTGGTGCGCAAAGAAGTTGCCGCTGTCAGCGTCGCCCAGGTCGTCGCTCGAGGGCTCCGCCAGCGGGTAGGGATTCTTCTTGCCGGCGGCGATGAAGCCGGCAAAGGAGCTCTCGACAATGTCGCGCCACGTCACGCCCCACTGGTTGTCCTCGTCGTCGATGTCGTCGTGGCCCTTGAGCGGGTACAGCTGGATGGCGGCCAGCTCGGGGATGACGTCGAAGCGGAAGAGGAAGAGCGAGTACTCCTTTCCGTTGGAGGCCTTGTAGTTGCCCGGGTACCGCACCTTGGCCGCGTCCTCGTCGCCGACGCTGGCCAGCCCTTCGAGATCGTCGGGCTTCTTGGCGTCGGCCACGTCGTACACGACGATGGGGTGCTGGTTCGAGCCCAGCTTCCAGGCCAGCTGGATCAGCTGCGCGTAGATGCACGTCTCGAAGAGGCTGCTGAAGTCGAGCTCCGAGTACTTGGCGCTCGGGTCGTCAAGGAAGACGCCGCCGCTGAGCAGGTTCTGCAGCGCCGCCGTGCCAAAGTAGCCGGCGCTGTAGATGAACTTCATGAAGCCGTCGATGGCCTCCATGGCGGTATCGGCAAGCACCTGGGCGGCGTCTGCAATCTCCTTGGCGTCATCCATGTCCTTGTCCTTGCTGCAAGTGCTTGGTTAGCGAGCGATCCAGAAGGAGGCTTGGAATGGTGTAGCTTACGCTGTCTTTGCGTCACCGGCCGCCGCCTTGTAGATGGATATCGCTCCATTGATGCTCTCTTGGAGTTCCGAGCCTTTCTCAACACCCGCCGTGATGGCCTTGAAGACGCCTGCGCTGAGGAACTAACAAGACGGTCAGCTACCCATATCTTTTACTCGCTGGCACATCCCCACTTGCAACACTTACCTTTTCCCATATTCCTGCTCCTGCAATGGAGAAGATGCCGTCGAAGACGTCAAACACTGTCTGTAGAGTTTCTAGCAGAGTGGCAGAGTTGGCTGTGGAGAATGTATCGTGAATCTACAACATTTTCGTCAGTTCAGCATCGGAACGCCATGGCAGTAGATGTATACTACGGGGGGGGGTGGGCGATAGACATACCGTATCGGCCGCATGCGTGACATCCTGGGCAACCTTGTCGAGCGAATGGTACATCTTGTTGTGTACGTTGAAGACGTTGTAGAACGAGTTGAGGACCAAGTCAACCGCTGCGTACATGGTCGTACCGCAACGAACAGGAATACTAAAGACACAGGATGTCCATGTGAGCAAAGTACGTCAAGTGTGAAAGCAACCCAAAGAAAAGCAAGACGTACCATCCAGAATCTCCAATAACATCGCAGAGGAATCCCGGCGGCGACTTAAACGCACAGTTGCCGTCGAGGCCGCCGAAATTCTTGCCCACCACGTCCGGCAGACTTTTCTGGGAGGCGTCGACCCGGCCCTCCTCCGTCTCCTGCCAGTACCAGGTGGTGAGGTCCTCCAAGCACTGCTGCGCGTAGACCGAGTTCCAGCGCTCGGCCGGCCCCAGGTCGAGATCGTTGCCCGCCTTGCCGCAGTTGCTACAGGCGCACTTCCAGGGTTCCGACGCTTTCGCCGGGTCCGCGCAGTTCTGGTCCGCACCAATCGGGTCGTAGCTGTGGTCCTTCTTCCAAGATTCGACGTTGCATCCCTTGAGAATCGCGTATCCGTAGAACGAGCAGTCCGTCGGGATGACGTCCGGGTCCGTGTTGTCGTCCGGGTACGGGTTGTACGCAAAGACGCCGCCCGGCGAGCCCTGGCAGATCCCCGTGGGACACTTCCCGCGGGCACACGACCACGCGCAGAGCAGCGAGTACTCTCTGCCCTTGTCGGAGGCCGGAACGCCCGGAGGTCTGATCCTGGGCGGCTCTGACTCCGGCGTGCCGCGCTCGTCGCAGACGCAGGGCGACGGGCAGAAGCCGTACTGGCAGGCAAAGACGCAGAGGGTATCGAAGTCGTCCGGGCCGTGGCCCTTGATGCACTGGTTCCCGCCTCCTCCGCTGCCGCCCGGTCCGCCGGCGGTTGTCCCAGGCTGCACCGGCAATTGAGAGTCGTCGCAGCACGTTCCGCCGTCGCCCTTGTTGTTCTTGACGGAGCACGACGGGCTGAGCCACGTCGCGGCCTTGTTGCTGTACACGTCCCGGATGGCGTGGATATCTGCGACGCCGTTGCCGTCAAAGTCCTCAAAGTAGACGCAGGTTCCGGCACGATCGCTGTTGTACACAGGCTTTGATACGTGGTCCCAGTGGAGGTACGATCCGGCGTCCGCCGCTCGGTCTCCGGGGCCGCGGTTGTAGTATACATAGCCGTCGCCAAAGTACTTGTCGACCCAGATCATGTCGTCTTTGCCGTCGCCGTTGACGTCGGCGAAGCGCAGGTTGGCTCGGTCCTTGCCCTCGGCAAACTTGACCTGGCCGACGCTGGACCAGCTGTTGTCGTCGTTATGCAGCCACGCGGAGATGTAGCCGTCCCGCCTGAGGCAGAGGAAGTCGTCTCGCCCGTTGCCGTCGAGATCGGCAAATTGAACGGCATGGTCATGGAGGTTGAAGCCGCGCTTTTCCTTGCAGGAAACGCCCGAGGCGGACGACTGTGCGTTGGGAAAGTAGTCCCACGTCTTGGCGTCTGACCACGATCCTGTCGTGTGATAGAGATTGAGCCACACCGAAGGCCGGTTGTCGTTGTCGGGATCCGTCCAGACAATGTCACAATCGCCATCGCCGTCCCAGTCCATCAGGTGGAGATCCCTCCGGTCGAGGTCCTTGCCGATGAGCGCCTTCGGGTCGAAGATGGTCACTTCGGGGCCCCAGTAGGACTCGCCATCCGCGACCGTGCCCTTGCCGGCGTTGGGGTACATGATCATCTTGCCGTTTGACCACGTCCAGACGTAGTCCACCTCGCCGTTGGGATGGTTCAGCATGTTGCAGTACTTGACTCCGTCTGCCTTGACCTTGGAGCCGCCGTGACCGGCGCTCTTCCAGGCCCTCATCTGGAACGTGTGTGTGGTCCCGTCAAGGCTATGCTCGAGATATACGTAGTCCTTTCGGCCAAAGTTTCCAAACTCTTGAGGCACGCCCCAGACTCGACCGAAGAGGATGCGGTCGCGAATGTCTCCATCGCCGGCCTTTGCCACACCAGGGTGCGTGTTGCCAGACGACGCCCCCAGGGCAAACCCCTGACGCCAATCCACCTTGAGACCATCGCCGGAGTGGCCGGTCTGGCAGGTCCTCGAGTTGGTCCACGTCTCCACGCCGCCAGTCTTGTCGACAAACAGCCAGTCCGCCCTGCCGTCGCCGTTAATGTCCAGCATCCGCACCCCGTCGATGGTGTCCTTGCCCTTGGCCAGGAAGCGCGTGCCGAGCGACTCCCAGTACTTGGGGATGTCGTCCACCCAGCCGTTGCGCCAGGCCTGGATGTTGCCCTGGTCGTCCAGGGCGAGGTAGTCGCCGCGGCCGTCGCCGTCGATGTCGGCGAAGCGGATGCGGTTCTGCTTGAAGCCTAGAGTGTCCCTGATTTTGGCCGTGGCGCTGACGCGCTTGAAGGTTGGCGGCTTTGTGGCGGTGCCGTCGCCCTGGTTGATTGAGAGGTATGCGTTGCCATCGGGATCGATGCAGACAATGTCATCCAGCCCGTCGGCTACCGATTGATTAGCCTCTGGGCGAGCAGTGAGGAAGATAGAAAGACAAGATATGATGAAGGAAAAGCGCAGGGACGACAACTGTATCACTTACAATTCATATCGATGAACTGGATTCCCTGTGGGAGACAATGCAAATCAGGGTCCAGATCGGCAATCCTCGTAAACACGCCTCCAGAGTTCTTCCACACGGCAAACTTGTTCTGATACGGGAGATCAGACCCGTTATACCAGCCAAGGAAGTCGTCGTACGTGCGGCCGTACAAGGCAGCAAAGAAGAACTGCCCCTGATCGTATTGCGAGGTGTGATTCAACAGGATCCCCTCGGACGTCTGCGAATGATAGTAAATTCCGTCGTCAGCCCCGGACCCGAGCTGCGTCAGCCCGGCGTACGAGCCGGAATTGTACACCTTGTCGCAGCCCGTCCCGGGATCTGGCTGGCTGTCGTCAATAGGGATCGGATCCATGATGTTTCCATCGTTGTATGCCCGCAGAATGGCCTGCCAGAAGACGTACGCCATCTTGCTGTGGCCTACCTTGTTGGGATGGATGCCGTCCGGGTTGATGTCCGGAGCGAGCCAGCCGTGCGCAGGACCGTCGACAGGGTCCATGTCGGCCAGGTAGATGCAGTGCTGGCCTTGCAGTTCGGTGACCAGCTCCCTGTAGCCCTTGTTGAGGATGGGATTGTTCTGCTGGCCAGAGGCGAGGCCGCTCGGGATGAGAGTCGACAGTATGATGCAGGCATCGGCCATGCCGTCGGATGCCCAGATGTGCGTGAGCAGGTTTCTCATCCGTGTCTTGCCATTGGCCACGTCAATGTTCCGATTGGCGTCGTTTGTGCCAAGGTTGATGACTACGACATTGGGCTTGAGGACCCTTGAGTTGTCAAAGTGGTTTTCTGTCTCGTCAATGATGGCTCCCGGCGTGCCCTCGTTATCCTTGAGATGCTTGTTAGCGAAACTGCAGCTCAACCAAGTCACTCATATCACAAGATGAAAAGACGTTGGACTTACATTGTCCTCAATGGTGCCCGTCTGCATGGAACCAACCATGTCCACCTGGAAACCATCGTGCCGAAGTGCCTGTCGCAAAAACCCTCGGAAACTTGAGAAAAGGTTAGCCCGTGATTCGCATTCTTTGACTGCCAGATATTCGAAGGACCAACCCATTCAGCTCCGGCTCGGATCCGATACCATGAACAATGGAAGCACCCAACGGCATAATGCGCAGGTCAACCAGCACATCATCACGCCGAACAAGCGGAGCGCCATTGGGATGGTGGATGTCGTGGAAAGGATATGAAATGTTCTCTGCAATGACAGGAATATGAAGGGCACCAGCGGGGGCCTGTAGCAAAGCCCCGATCCCCAACAGTAGCGATCGCAGAGACCGCATGGCTGGTAGACCGCAGCTAGGACAGAGGGATTATGAACAAGGAGAGGAATTGAGTCCCAAGACCATGAGCTGTGGTTGTTCTCGAGTTGTCTACAGTCGGGCAAGACATTTTATATGTCGGCTCACAGTCCCCTTGAAGTCTCTCCGTCGCATCGCCAGCTTAAGCCCGGCGCCAAGGAATCCTGAATGGGGACCAGAGGCCACGGGATGCTCACTTGAATCCTACCAGGTCATCTTATGTGATAGGTCTGTTTACGAGGCCGGCGACCAGGGACCTAATCACCGTAAATGGACCCTGAGCTAGATCACTTCGTCAGTTGGAAATATCCCGACCTGGTGTAGTATCCTTCTGGCTCTGGTTCCACGGCACGTTGAGACACATTGGGCATAGCACAACCGTTTGCGCCCAGCAGCAAACCCAGAGCCAGGGTCAAAGAAGACTAAGGCCGCCTACGAAGGATGGGGAACCCTGGGAATCGGGAAATGTCCGAGTCCACACAAAAGCAGTCCTCGATATACCTATCATGAGAGAGGCAGCCTTGTGGGCTCTCTCGCTTGTCTTCCCCATTCTCGATGCAACCCGAGTGACATACGAAACCAAGCTCATGGCCAAAAACCTGACTCGACTGGCCAGCCTGACTCGGGTATGCCCTGCGGACATGGCATGCCGCTTGTGGATATCGCAGGCCACCTAGAAGTTGTGGTTTGTGGGGAGGAAACAGGTTTTGACAAGCGTATCCAATACGCTTATTTCACGACCCCTGTCCCGACAACACTAAATTCTTATGCAGGAGATCCTTCGCAGGGCGAATTAGTGAGCAACTGGATCTTTATCAATGTCAAGATATATCATGAGGGTCGTGCGGAATGTTCCGCTGGCAAATACTCCTGGTAGGCAGTAGCTGGATGTGACAAATCGGGACATGTACCCTACCTGCACACCTACCCAGCTGGGTATCGGACGGCATAAATCAATCCTTCTATGGGGCAAACCGCTTGAGCGGTTGAATCTACAGGTAATTGTCATGGCTAGGGATACATCCAGGCAGCTACTTGTGTGGCTTAAGCGACGGGAGATGAGCCCCAGATCTTGGCCCCCGAAGCCTAAACGGCTAAGCAATGGTGCAGACGACTGGGTCAACGTGTTAGTGGCCAGCTGACGGGCGCTGAAGTAGAGAGGCAAAGGGGTCAGAGAGGCAAAGGGATCAGCGAGGTGACGAAAAGCCGTGGTTGACAACATTGAGAGAGCCAACGTTTGCGAAACCAGAGGTAGTCCATAAGAGACACTTAGAACTGAAGAGGGTAGTCTATGAAGGGTTTGGGCCCGGGGTCGGTGTAGCATCGAGCAGGCTATTTGGAATGTCGGAATCCTGGTGCAAGGACAACCTTGAAAGGGGAGGTGGTGAAGGGTAGTTGGTGTTGCGATGGATATGAAGCGCAACTACTAGAGCAACTCGGCGCTAATCGAGATTGATTTGCATCGTGCATGTATGAGAAGAAGCGTATAAGGACAGGGATAGTGAAGGAATGCACATAGGAATACGCCGCCCGACTGGCAACCGTAAGGCTAGAACAGCGTAGGCTCAAGGCCCAGGCCGATAATTCAGGGGTACGCACCGAGAGCCAATTCTAGTATAGCAAAGGCTCAACACACATATCCCTGCCTTGCCACGCCCTGCTCCCATTGCTACTCTGCCTCACCACCTTGCACTATGCCAAAAACTCCCATCTTCACAGCTGCAACATCATGCTGCCTTACTCGGCCACCTTGACAATAATCTTGCCGACATGACGGCCCGCATACAGGTAGTCAAACGCATCCTTGGCCTCGTCAAACGCAAACACCTTGTCCACCAGCGTCTTGAGCGATATCTTTCGCTCCTTCAGATGGGCATTCAGATTCTCAAAGTCGAGTCTCGTGCCCACGCCAATACCACTGCAATCCCAACATCAGTATACCCTCCAACTCAACATGTTTCGATATATCATCGACGACTCACCGCAAAGAGGCAGGCTTGAAAAGGAGCTTCAGCAACTCGCTCGGACTCCAGTCCGCATCCCAGCCCCCCAGGAATCCCACAATCGCAATGTCCCCATGGCTGCCCACGGACTCAATGTTGGACGGGATGTTGCCGATGCCGCTGTTGTTGATGACGACGTCGACGCCCCTGCCGCCGGTGATGCGCTGGACCTCGGCGCCGACGTCGGCGTGCGTCTTGTAGTTGACGCCCGTGACGAGCGGGCTGAGCTTCTCGAGCTGGGCGATCTTGGCGTCCGAGGAGGAGGTGATGATGGTGTTGATGCCGGCGTCGACGAGGAGGATGAGGGCAAACATGCTGACGCCGCCGGTGCCTAGCGTTCATCAGTCAGAGATGAGTGAGACTCGAGAATAGGAGATGTTGATGGGTTTACCTTCCAGGAGGACGTGGCTCTTGCCAGGAGTCAGCTTCTTCAGTCCATCGAGCGAGGTCCACGCAGTAACGCCTGCGCAAGGGATCGTGGCCGCCTATACATATCACTCACTCAGCGAACCATTCACCCACATCATACAAGCAACCTATAAATGAATCTCACCTCGTCCCAGGAAAGGTATTCAGGCAGCTTCACAAGGACATCCTCCTTGAAAACCGCATACTCCCCCAAAACACCCTCCACATCCCCTCCCAGCGCCTGCCTGCCCCCCGTCTCCTCGCCCGTGAGGTAGTTCAAAAAGAAATTCGGCGACACGTGGTCTCCGACCTGGAACTTCTTCACGTCCGATCCGACGGCGACGATCTCGGTCGCGGCATCAGAGGCGGGGATGCCCTTGTCCAGGATGGAGATGGGATACTGCCCGTGGAGCATGGCCACGTCGCGGTAGTTGAGGGAGACTGAGTGGACCTTGACGAGGACGTCTTTGGGGCCGAGGCTCTTGGGGGTCGTCTCGGTGGTTTGGGTGATGGTGAGGGGGTCTTCGCCAGTGGTGCGGCGGTAGGCTTTGTACGTGTCTGGGATGGCCATGGTGTTGACGGTGGTATGTTGCTGCTGTTGTCGCTGTTGAAGAAGCGCAGTAGAGGCTGGCGATGCGGTGGTCAAGTAGTAAGTGTTATTCGTAGAACTATATGTCACTCGGAAGAAGCAGGCTGGTATGTGTGACGAGAGGAGAGCAAACTTGAGTGACGGCATCGGGCATCTAATATACAACTTTGTCCTCGTCAACATTCGATCGCGATACCGTTGCAACCCATGACATGCTCGTCCTCCGTATCGCGATCCGCGCCCAAACTTCTCATGACATCGACATTGTTCCACCCCACCGATTATAAATTCGACATTGATGGGTCGATGCAACCCATTTCGATGGCACCTTCAGCCATCGGGTATAATCGGACAAGAGGTGTTTGTCTTTTCGGAGATTATTTCGCTCTGCAGGATCAGCTTGCAAGGTAGTTTGGATAAATCGTGTGCAAGAGGAGTTGCTGAATCACATTTTCTCTCTCCCGTTAAGGTGTTTCCGCCTTTTTGCTATCAGAGAGAGGGACAGCAATGACTTGGAGAGCTATTGTCAAGTGTAAGTTGCCGCAACACCAAGCTGACAAATACGGGAATAAAGCATTCGCGTCACCACGAAGAGACTCGATCCGCGGACAACAAAAGGATCCATGGACAGGTCATACAAGCTCGATGCGGAGAAGCTATTTGTGTATTCACTGTACCGAATTGACGGATCGACGTCATGTCGAGAACCGTTCTGGTAACAGCCCAGTTCAGTTCGAGGCTGGTTGTATGCACGACCACTCACTGAGTCCCCGACACAGCCATATGGACGATACGTGAGCTGCAGACCTAATGCTAAGTGAGAATTGAACCACATGTGACCAGACCGACAATTGCATCGCTATGGGTCGAATGCAGTTGACGAGTAGTCGAGACCATCTGAGGGTGTCCGTCTTGAGCCCAGTATGTATCTATCTCACTTCTTCAAAGACCCACGTACTCCGTACTTCTGGCTCACCAGCGGCAAATCGAGAAGAAATTGCCAAAAGCGGAAATCGGGGAGAATTAAAGTTGAGCGGGGCATGTGGTGGCTTGCGGAGCGGAACTACAGAAGCATCAGGAGACTCGAAGTGGACGACTGAAGCAGCTGGACAATGGGACCTGATTGAGTTCTGACGGGTAGTTATTCTCCGACGGTTTTACAAAGATTTGCTCGGTGTCCGGAAGACAAGCTTAGTCCTAAACCCGATGAGCACCTTCCCAGTTTGAGTCTTTATGTTGTGAAGTTCTTGTAAATAGGAGGTGTTCCCCTCGCAGTGCTTCGACATTACAGTGTCCAGCCTGACGGCCTTCACTCAACAACCACAAAGTCAGGTTCCATCATATCACCAATTCGTCCATCTAACTCAACTCAACTCAACTCATCATCTCTCCCTTTATTCTCATCATTCTCCCGTTTTCCTTTCCATAACACCGTCGAGCCCACCTTACAGGCAACTACTTCGGCCCTCCAACAACAACCACCCTCTCCCCCCAGCTCCCCGTCTTCACAACCTCCTCCTTCACAAAAGCATACCCAACATTGCTAAACCTCCCATCCAACCCCTCCTCCAAGATCATCAACGCCTGATCCCACGGGTTCATCATCACCCCAAACGCCCCATTGTTATACTGCTCCCACCTCCCTATCAAAACAGCCGTATGTGATGCCGGCGCCCGCCGCCCCCGCCCCCCCCCCCCCCCCCCCCCCCCCCCCCCCCCCCCCCCCCCCCCCCC